>CAAKHB010006660.1:28461-54055 GCA_901007665.1 Aeoliscus strigatus
CTCTCTGCCAACACACACACACTGACATGAGCTGTCATGTCGTCATGACAACATTAAAGACCAGAATCACTGCAATAGTCCTTGACGTCACCGTGGGGCAGGCTGTGTGTGTGTGTGTGTGTGTGTGTGTCTCTGCTGCATCACCTCCCAAACTGCAGTGGAAAATGTTTGTGGATGCGGTGGAAGAGTTTCTCCCCTGAGTCCAACTCCACATAGAAGTACGGTGTCCCTGGAGGAGCAATCTGAACACACACACAGAGAAGCTTTCAACTTTGAAACCATGTGAGTGTTGTACCGTTTGTGTGTGTGTGTGTGCGCGCGTTACCTGCTTCAGGTCTGTGTGTTGAGGAATCTCCATCAGCTCCATCTGATGCTCCTGAGCTTGGACCATGAACGCCTCCTTGATGTCGTCTGTGGCGCAGCGGTCCAGCGGCACGGGGACAACCTGACACCAACCCCCCGGTAACATCCACCTGCCCGCTCGAATGTTTCTGGTTGTGTCTCATGGTGTGTGTGTGTTTACCTGCAGCTGCAGGTGCGGGCTCTTGTAGTTCCTCTCAAACACTATGCAGCGCTCTCCTTTGCTCTTGTAGAAGCTCTTCAGAGCCGACTTGTACTTCTCCATCTCCTCCACCACCTCTGAGCTCAGCTCCACCACCGACTGGTAGTGACCGATGGGGAGGATCAGAACGTGGTGAGGCGTCATGCCGCCTTTCGCCAGAGCCAGGTAGCACTGCAACGGAACATCCTGCTCAGCACTTTCATCCTCCGCGCCTTCAGGTGACCACATCACCTGTCATTTATCAACTGACCACCAGGTGGCAGCAAGCACAAGGACTTCAATACCTCTCAACAGTATGTAGAATACAATTTAATTGTTTCTCATTTACTTAGATACAATTCTTGAAACCAATCGAGGACTAAGTGAGAAAATAAAATCATTAAATCCTTGATCCATGATGAACTCACATGTGTCCCGATGCTGAGGACCAGGTGTTTCTCCACCTGAGGACTCGCCAGACAGAACCAACATGGGCCAGGAGGCTGAGCTGAACACAGGTTGAACACACAGGGTCACGGCTGCTCCTTCCACATGCTCTCCTGCTTCAGGTTGGACTCACGGTGCCTGCGCGGCTGTTTGTTCTGTCCGTCCTGCTGCTGGTCGCGTCCTTCCGAGGGTCTCTTCCTGCCGCGGCCCCGTGGACCGCCGCCCTGCTTCCTGCTCAGGTCGAAGAAGAACTGGTGGGCCGGCGCCTGGAGAGGAAGACGGAGGATTTCAAAATTAAGGTGATGGACTAAATGAGGAGCGACGTCCAGCCGCCAGCGTCGCTACCTCTTCTTCTGTGGAGCAGATGCTGGTCTTCAGTGTGTCGGGCTGGTCTTTTCCAGACTGTCTGTAGGGGTTCTCCGTCACGTCCTGTGGCTGTTTCACCAGTTCTGAGGGGTCCATGGTCTTCATGGGGATGATGTTGAAGGCGTACAGATACTGCAGCAACACAAATTGTCACACCGTTGTCGTCTCTCTGACTCGACAACATTTAATGACACAATGAATGCACGTGATATCACCTTCTTCTTGGCAGGGTTGTTGACCGTTGCCAAGGCGATGAAGCGACTGACGTGCTGGGCGTTTTCCTGGAGAACGGCATGATTCCTAAGAACGCAACAGAAGAGTAAATAGAATATACGAAATCTTGAACATTAAAAATAGAAAAAAATAGATTAAAAAAATAGATACGAGTATGAATACAAAGTATGTACCGTTGACTGTGAGCAGTGATAAATACGTCCAAAATATTAGTGACAGTTTAAATACAGGTGTGACAAACATTAATTCCAGTCAAGCTGTCAGCTCTACCTGTATGGCACTCTTTCATAGTGAGCGCCCTCTAGTGCAGCAAAGTGGTATCGCGGCTTCAGTTTTGCCGCGAGGTTGGCGACTGAACTGCTTCCACAGGACTTTGTATCCACTTCCTGCAGTGAATGCACGGACGATCAGATAGTGAGACCAGAGACGCAGTCGGTGTAAGATGGAATTTAAAAAACACAAAAAAAGTTGATTCCACGTCACCGGCTTGTTTCCGTAGTGCCACACCCCCCGAGGCCACTGTGACGTCAGCAGGATGTCGACCCCCCTGAACTTGGAGTTGCTGACGAGCGGGTTGACCAGGGCCCACAGATCTTTGGGTGTAAAGCAGTGAGCCGGGGCTGGTTCCTGAGATGCCTCACGGCCGCTGACATAGGCTATTTGCAAGCCAGACACGCCGGTGAAAACGCCACGGCGACCTGAAACGCACAGACTGACGTGTCAAACTGCTAAAAAAAAAAAAACAATAACCAAAACCTGCCTGGTGCGCTGACGCTTCTTACCCAGGTAGGTGATATTTTCAGCCAGCTCGCAGCCATCAGTGCTGGGGAAGTTCTTCACCGTGTCCTGGTTTGCTGATCCGAGGATGTAGGTGTGGATGGGAACTGAGGATGGACGACAACACAACAAATCAAGATGGGGTTAGTTTTTCACCATTCGTGGCTCATCTCCAAACCCGCTGGTTTCACACTTTTCCGTACCTTTCTTAGCTCCAGTTTTGTAGTGCTGCCACTCGGCCTCGGCCTCAGGCGTCGACCCAAAAAACTCTCCGACACACAAAAGCAGCTGCAGGGAAACATCACAGAGTCCAGAACACGGGCCGACGACCGACTGACCACACACGCACAGTAACTCTCACACACGCACTCACGTCAAACTGCCCGCTCTTTTTCTGGATGGCCTGAACTCGGTTGAACAGAGCGTTGAGTCGTCCCTCGACGTCCCCACAGGCCAGACTGGAAACAAAAACAAGTGAACCAATGATCCATCTTCCCAAGAAAACAAAACATCCCTGTATCCACACAAGGATCCATTTTAATGGAGGCTTCACATGTCTGGTACACATGTCATGAAATCACTCGTTTCACGTCCTTTTCTAACAAAGAAACAGATGAACTAAGATGGACCAGCATGTGTCTCTCATCAATGTCCATAGAATGCTGCAGTTTGTTGACACATCAGGTTTAACAAAGAATTTACATTCGCCACATCTCGCGTGATGATACTTGAATGTCTGGGGTGTAAACTGACATTACAAGACCACATTCATCTGGGACAAGTTGTATCGAGAAACGATTCACAACGTCTCGTCTTTGCGTCAAAAACACTAAAAAAACGGTTTACTAACAGAAATTACTACTAAATCAAACCGTCGCACATTCGACCAGAAAACAGACAAGTCTAACTTACACTCTCAATGGCTTCTCTCCCATGCCTTGGATTAATTCAAGATACGAAGCTAGCGATTCGATTTTTGGAACGCGAACATTGAGTCCGTCCCGACTAAAGGTCCGGGCGAAATAACAGCGGAACCTTCGGCAGAGTTTCTTTCTCACGACGGTGTTGTACATTAAAAACAAGTTCCAGCTGTTTGGCAAGCATCACAAATATGTGCAACTTGAATAAATATTTTTAAAATGTAAAAAAAAATGCAATGTATTTTTATCAATACAATATATATGTCAGCTTGAGGATCGATTTTACTGCGGACTTTTGGTTGGCAGGTTCTTGTTTTTTCCGTTCGTATTCTGGTCAAACAATCGTATTTTACCCCCCCTCCCCAATATGAACGTTCTGTACATTTTTCAGTAATCAGATCTTGAGGTGATTGCTTTTCCCGTGAAAAAGCATTTTCCACCCAAAACGATAAACCTGGTCGGTAAATGATATTACTTGAGCTCTGTAAAATCGGTTATTTTCTAGTAGTGAGCACACCCAAGACTGCACAATCATTGGGGAATGTAATAACGCATAAAAATGAAGAGCTGAAATGATTACAGTCAAACCACTGAACTACTTTAAATTTAAATTTTTGTTTTATTTTATATTTTAATTCATGCCATGTTTACGGATTTCCGTAACTGGCAACCCACTGACCGCAGACGGCCGATCCTCCATCCTGGCACTTACCTTCATCCTGGTAACTCACAAGTCCCCGGACCAAAAACAGGAAGTAAGTAACCAAATCATCAGTAAAATTCACTTTCTGTTTGGTAGCTGAAACCGGGGAGTAGCACGCAGGGTGCCCTGCTTGTAATACAAACGCTTCAAAACAGAGAAGAAAGCTCCAAATCACAGTGAAACCACACTGACGCCATAAGCTTTCCCCTTGTACTCTAACATGGCGCCGGAGACTTTTTCGTGTTTCGTTTGACTGACTAGCTCTATGCTACCTGTTAGCATCTGTGTTAGCTGTGTGCTGGTTCAGCAGCTGCAGGAGGATGTTCTCTCTTCTGGACTCATTGTTACTGGTTTGTTGTGTTCAGAGCTGTCAGCGACGTCTTCATAGAGTGTTTTAGTACCAGAGTTTTTACCGAGGCATCAGAATCCCGATGTTTCATTAATGTTCCAACAGCAAAGCTTTGCTTCGTACCCGAAACTCCGTGAAAAAATACATGAATAATGTGATATATCGTCAGAGATGGGCGTCGAGCACATGTCAGTAATTGACATCTCACATACATCGAACAGTCCCCCGTTCGGGATAGATGACGTACCATTATACTTCAAATTCAAGAGACATCTATTCTCATAGTTTAAGCACGTAGTTCCACTACAGAACAATGGAGGGCAGTAGCGAGCAATTAACCAAAGTGTATACAATCGTTTCTATTGAATTTACTTTCGGTGGTAATATGAGTGTATCATTTATTAAGAAATGTAACATGTTTTATAATATATTTTTAATCATTTTAATATATTTCAGCATTATAATTAAGTAGTTAACTAATAGTAAACTAATAGTAGTAAACTAATAGTAACTAATGTATTTGAATTTTTCTACACATTCAACACATTGAGTTTTATTTGTAAAGTCCAACAACACAAAACCCCAGTGCACATTACAGTCTGCACAACACAGCAGCTTCTGTCCTTAGAATGTCTATGAGGTTGAGGAAAAACTGCCCAAAAAGTTTTACTAGGAGAATTGGAATAACGCTCAGCAAGAGGTTTATTGTGATTAAAAGTGTTTCTTCTTAATTTGTGATGGTGCAATGGATGGTACGACGTATTTACAGGAGCGTGATGAGCTCAGCAGCAGACGATGAAAACGTCACGCCGTTAGAAAGTGTCAGCGCCGTCACCCTGACTCAGGACAGTGATGGAAGCATCATATTGCACTGTCCTCCCAACGGTGGGTTAACTCTATTTATAACCTGCGGCGTTTGATGTAAACATGCCAACAGTACTGACAAACATGAACGTGTGCTCAGATGCAGACTCAGAGCCCCTTCAGAAGAAACTTCGACTGTCCACGGAGGAACAGGGAGACTCAGAAACACAGCGTTTCTCTGTCGTCACCCTACCAAGTAAGATACGGACATTGACCCCAGCTAAACCCTGGCAACAATCCCATGCATATTTACACTGATATAGTATGTCCTGTTCCATTTTTAAAACTAAACAAATAAACACAAAATTCAATACAATACGAAGTTGAACCTAGTTCTACCCTAATACTTAAATGTATAATTTATATACGTATTTATGAAGTTTTTTGTGTGTCAAGATATAACGGTGTGTTCCAATTGTATCAGAGGCCATAAGTTGCGTTGATGTAAAAAACAACATTAAAAACGTCAGATTGAATTGTGAGTGACTACAACGCATCACTAAAAATCAGACCAAAGTTCGACACACTCCTTTGTCGCCCTGAGACTGTTTTTATCCTCCAGTGACAGAAAACGATGAGAGCTTTGAGGTGACGATGACGGCCACAACTGACGGAGAACTTCCCCAGGGAGGTGTTGCTCATATTCAGGTAAAGAATGTTTCAGAGGAGGAAGGATTGTAGCTGCGTCACATATTGATGAGTTTATTCATCGTGTGTGTGTGTGTGCAGGTCCTGCAGGATGAAGACTCTCTATCTCCCAATGAAAAGACGGAGGTGTCCCCCGTCAGTCAGGCCTGGTTCACGACGAAAGAGGACAAGGATACGCTGACGAACAAAGGTACAAACGTGATCGGGTGATGCTCACGACAGGAAGTAGATGTACGAACGACGGCGTGTTTCCTTCCAGGTCACAAGTGGAAACAGGGAATGTGGTCCAAAGAGGAGATTGACATTCTCATGAGCAACATCGAGCGATACGTGAAGGTAGTTTGACGTCCTTCTCATCTTTGTCGTCATCGTCTGTCAGAGAGTTTTAACTTAAATGTTTGACAACCACGGTATCGCTGCAGATGCATTCACGCTAGCATACTTACTTTGGGGTACCGTAATTATACGACTATTTGCTCTCAGAAAACGTCCAGTGGGTCCTGAAAGTTCAGAAGTTCACTTCACGTCCATGTTGCTGTCATTACGGTAATTACTCGCTGGCTTCTGGCAACAGAGTGAATGGGATTACCGTAATGACAGCAGCATGTCAACTTTCAGGAACCGTTGGATGTTTCCTCCTTCTGCCAGCTCCTTCTTCACACCACGTCGAGGAACCGAGTGACACTGCTCAGCTTTCAGGAACCGTTGGATGTTTCCTGAGCGCAAATAGTCACATAATTACGGTATGCTAGCACGAACGTAGCTCTGGGGATACGGCCGGTCCTAAAGAGTTGAACACTACCAGAAAAAGCCATCTTCACCAAGAACGTACGTGTGTGTGTGTGTGTGTTTGTGTGTTAGGGCCGAGGAATCGACGACCCAGCTGAGATTATTTTTGAGATGTCCAAAGAGGAGCGGAAGGACTTCTACCGCTCAGTGGCGTGGGGGTTAAACAGGCCACTGTTCGCCGTGTACCGGCGAGTTCTACGAATGTACGACAACCGCAACCACGTCGGCAAGTGAGTGTGTGACGAGTGACGACGTGTCGTGTTGTCCTCCGACGTGACTGTGGAGCTGTCTGACCTGACACGTATCCGTCCGCAGGTACACGCCAGAGGAGATCGACAAATTAAAAGCGTGAGTTCAACGTGTTTTTCGGCTTTTTAAGGAACCCGTTAGTTGTTAATGTTTATTTTTTTCCCCCCAGTGTTTTAAAGTCTTCGCTCTCTCTCTCCCCGGTGTGTGTTCAGACTCAGGGAGAAGCACGGAAACGACTGGGCGACCATCGGAGCCGCTCTGGGTCGCAGCGCCTCCTCTGTCAAAGACCGCTGCCGGCTGATGAAGGACACGTGCAACACAGGTGAAACATCAGATGGTTACGTGTGAAGAAAAACTGGAACCTCGTAGTCAGGGGCTAGGATGACGAGATAAGCCCCGCCCACTCACGTTTCCATGATACTGTCATTAATTTTAGACGCTCCTGTAAATTTGTGGTTCTTTGATGGTTGTTCACACCAGTTTCAGGTGTTAATGCTTCCTGCTCTCAGGTAAATGGAGCGAGGATGAGGAGCGGCGCCTGGCCGAGGTTGTTTATGAGATGGCGGGTGTGTCCCCGGGGTCGGCCGTCACAGGGGGCGTGTCCTGGGCGTCGGTGGCCGAGCAGGTTCGCACGCGCTCAGAGAAACAGTGTCGGTCCAAATGGCTGAACTACCTGAACTGGAAACACAGCGGCGGAACGGAGTGGACGAAGGAGGACGACCTGAACCTCACACGCAGGTACGGGTGTGTGTGTGTGTGTGTGTGTGTGGGGGGGGGGGGTGACACACTCGACATAGCAGACAGGTGAAATGAGTGTGTGTTTCAGGATTCTGGAGATGGAGGTGGAGGACGAGAGTGAAATCAAGTGGGAGGATCTGGCCGGCGGGTGGAGCAGCGTTCGATCACCTCAGTGGCTGCGATCCAAGTGGTGGAGCATCAAGAGACAAGTAGCCAATCACAAGGAGATCCCATTCAACGGTACACACACACACACACCGACTACCTGTGCCGCTTTGTGGTGATTCTGATTGTGTGTGTGTGTGTGTGTGTGCGTGTGCAGTGCTGCTAAAAGCGCTCCAGGAAGTAATGACATCCTCGCAGACGTCTACGGGACCAGGAAGTCCCTCCTCGCTCCAGATCCGGCTCAGCAGCGGTAGCCCCGCCCCCAGCTCTGTGGCTGCGCTGCAGATCCCCGTACAGATCCCGCTGCAGATCACACACCTTGGTGAGGCACTTGTTGGATTCTACGTGTTTGAACCTGTGGGACTTCCTGAATGTCCGTGTGTGCTTGTCTGGGATCCTCAGAGTCCTCGGCAGCGGCCAGCGACGCTGAGACCATCACCCTGAACGCCGGCGCCCTGCAGACCTTTGAGATTCTGCCTGTAAGTGGACAAAGCGTCAGATGTGGTGGGACAGCGATGTCGGTGTGTTTTAATGTCCGTGTTGTTTCAGTCCTTCCACCTGCAGCCCACTGGCACCCCAGGAACCTACTACCTCCAGACGTCCTCCAATCAGGGGCTGCCGCTCAGTCTGTCAGCCAGTCAGAGCCTTCCTCTCAGCTTAGCCAATAACAGCACAGTTACCCTGACGACAGGCTCCTCCCCTGTGTCACATGAGCACATCATCCTCCACAGCCTGTCGGTCGGTGGTGAAACGCGTACGTCTTTTGCGGCGCTCACCTGCTTCCTGCGCTTCAAACTCCTGCGTCTCCCGGCTCTTTCAGATGGACGGCCTCTGCTCCGGCGACGGTGTGATCATCCAGACTGTGACCGCTGACCCCGCCTCCTCCGACCCTCTCAGCCAATCACAGCTGGTTGAAGAGACAGAGGGGCAGAGTGAGGACGACCGTCTCGCTGCCACAACCCTCCTGGAGGGTTCAGAGGTCACACAAACCCAAGAGCCAATGACCGACGGCTTCACAGACAAGGTCTCTGCTCCTCATCTGTTTTTTTATAACGGATGAAAACACAAATGTAAAACAATACAGACAATAACAAACCAAACAAAAAGGATCTATTATAATTTACCGTATGTATGCATGTGAGTACATTACCTAGGATTAGCATTAGCCTCCAGTTAGCCTGACTGAATGCAAGTGTATTTGCTAAGTGTGTGTGTGTGTGTGTGTGTGTGTGTCAGGTGTTGAGTTCCCCCTCGGTGGAGGATCCAGTGGTGCATTCTGAGATACCGTCCAGCAGCGCCATCCTGATTGTGTCACCTCCCAACATCAGCAGCACACTGACAGGTAACACACACACACACACAAACAGATCAGATGAATAGTTCAGCTCCTTGTTCCTCTCTGCTGTCAGATCCAATCTTGGAGAACCAGGACGCCTCCGACTGAGCCGGAACCTGAACGGACGGGAGCGGCAGCGGGCGTCGTGTCACCTCATGGAACTGTGAGTTTGACATCTGACCTCAGCTGTTTCTGACGCGACTGGAACTTTTTAAAACAGTTTGGTGACAAACCCCTGGATGAAATGTGAACGGCCGTCAGCAGATTTTCCCCGGCGTCGCCGAATTCTGGAGTTTTCATACGCCGCAATGTGAACTGACCTTCACTCGTGTCTGACGCGGAGTGGAATCTGTGAGATTCCAGACAGAAACTTGAATCGGTCCCTTTAATGTGGTCGAGGACGACTCTGCGCTCTGTGAGCACTCGCCAAATGTTTTTTTTCAATCCATCAGGGCACAGCCCTCATCTCTCACCAGGCTTTCTACACACGGCTGATTTATATTTCGACAGTGAATTGATGTCGTATGCTGCGTAGCTGCAGCTCGACAGTGACATAAGTTACCGGTTCTTCATCCACTCATTACTTGTTTGCTCTAGAAAATGGTGAAAAATGTCAAGAGATGTTTCCCAAATCTCAAAAAGACACACTCAGATGTTTTTTTTGTCCACAAACCGAAGACCAACTTACACAATTAGAGAAAAAAGGCAGACACAGCAAAGAAAGCAATTATCCAAATTTTTAAAATATTAAGTCAAAGTTGACATTTAAAAAAATGTAACACTAAGTTAACCCTTTAACACCGATGGTTTCACTGCCGATACAGCCATGCTAGCATACTTCGCATTACCGTAACTATGCGCCTAATTCGGGACTGTATCAGAAAACGTCGGTTAAACTGAGAAGTTTCACTTCACATCCCTGTCATTACGGTAATCCTAAACTTGAAAGAATCAATTGACATTTTTTTTTCTAGCGCCAACAGTAATCACGGTACTTCAAAGTATGCGAGTTCAAATGCGGCGCCGCAGAGACCATCAGTGTCAAAGGGTCAAGACAATTTATTGATCAAAAGTCGCTGCCCTGGTTCATCTCCATTGAGATCTTCTCTGCTGGAGACTTCACGTAGAACGTGCAGATCCACCAGCGGAGCCCACGTGCAAATATAAATCAGCCGTCTCATCACAAGCGCTTAATGTTTTAAGATTTTTATTCCTGCGTTTTCTTTAACTTAAATACAAATGTTAAATTAAAATGGGGTTGTGTAATTGTATTTGTTGTCATGAAAGCGAAGTGTTTACAAACGAATCAGACAACCTGCAGTCGATGTTAATATTTGAAGAAGAACTGAATCTTTGTTGGTTGTGAAGTGTAAAGAGCACACAGAGGAAGAGAGAACAGCTATTTATTCTGTAAAACATTGACTTTAAGAAAAAGAAAAAAAGACAAAAAAATGGCTTTGACAATCCTACAGTCGTGTGTGTGTGTGTGTGAGGTGCCTCAGGTTCCTCAGGTGAGGGGGCGGGGCTTGTGACGTGTCGTGACAGACCACTGAGGGAATCCCAACAGTTGAAAGCTCCTTCCGGAAGCAGCAGCAACACGCAGACATCACATTACACTGAAACTTTGCATGTGTTGCTAATTTAGTCTCTTTGAGTCCACTGAAGGATGAGAAACATGGAATCCAGAGGTCAGAGGTCAGGGGCGTGTTTCACAGAGCAGCAGGAGTGAAAACCCAGAGTTTAACTGAATTCAAACAAATGAAACTTAAGAGACGTTTGGTTCGATTTCTGTCCGTTTATGTGAAGATAAAATTGAAAGTAGCAGTTTTCCTCATTTCAGATTTACTTATAAAACCCAGGGTTTTAACTGAACCTGCTTTCTGAACCGGGCCCCCGGACCTATTTTCACACACAGATCCGCTCATCTCCACGCTATCAGCATGTTTGTCACACACACACACACACACACACGAGAGACCTTAAAAACATCTTTGTGCTTTGGTTTGTCTGGACCAGGAGCAGACGACTGTTACTGTTCCCGTTTCTTCTTTTCTGCCGGACTGGGTACAGGAAGTGGAGTCAATGTGCTTGTTTGCACTGAACCGTGACTGCGACTCTGATGCTGAAAACGAAAAGCCGACCAGACGCAAATTCTTTGATTGCTGCGGCTCCTGACCGTTATTTAGGAGAGGAGGAGGTCATTTACCATGTCTTGTGACCTGATTTTTTTGAATCAGTTAAGAATTAGTGTGCTCATTGTTTGTCGTTACATCGCATACAGTTGCTTTGGCCTGTTCGTCCGCCAGCATTCACACCGGCACTCGTTAGTCCCAAACTTTTAATGATTAAAGCTGCTGACAGAGTCAAATGTGTAATTAGTGCAGAGATCAATGACAGAAGGAACGTGTGTGTGTGTGACAATTTGATTTGTAAACTAGCTGCATCATTGGACAAACAGTTCCATGTGTTAGCTGCTCTGTACGCCATCATTCCATTGTGCTCGTCGGCTGCCGCCGTGGTTTAGAATGTCATCAAAAACAGAACGGGCAAGTTATTACGTATGTGACGTTCTTTTGAAATGACGGCGGTTCAACTTGAACATTTTACCCGTTGCATGTAAAAAGAAATGTCACGGACATGTTTGACAGTTTTGTAATGTCCCAGTGACCTTTGACCCCAAACTGTTGACTCTCAAGTGGATCGTGTCCACTCAGTTTTTAGAGTGCTCCTCCTGACAGCGGACGTGAAGAAGATCAGTAACAAATCAGAGCAGTTTTTAAATCCTGAAATGAATCATTGCTGGTAAATTTTGTGGAAATAGAATTGAAATTTCTGCAGTTTTACTCATTTAACAAACTCAGGATTTTCACCAAACCTGCTTCCTGGAACGGGTTGTTTTCTTAGCTGATTGCCAAGTTGTTTACATTGTAAACAGTCATTTGGAACAAACATGACGGCAGAAAACAAAGGAATGTGACAGTTTCTGGACCCGTAATTTATAAAATACTGGCAGGACGCACGTAACTTACACATCACAACAACAAACCTGTCTCCAAGGTACAGAAGTATTTTCATCTGCTGATTCTATTTTATAGTGAATAGAGAATTTGAGTTCAAATCTTGATTTAAGACGATAATTTATATAATTTAATATTCAGATTATTCTGAGCCCACAAAGACATTTTGTGGCAGAAGAACAGGGGGATCTTTCCTTCAACTCTAAGAATCTCCTTCTTATGTCATCGAGTTTGTCGTCGTGAGGACGTCGGTGCGTTAATCGGTGCGTTCTCCAGCACCGATCCCACTGGAACCATTAAGTCTCTGGTGCTGGTCCCAGAATCCTCAGGTGGGAGAACGTCCTGTTGAATCCGGTCCGTCTGTCTGTCCACCGCCCAAGTCGTCCCTTCGTCCTCACCTGACATCGTGGAAGTAGAGGTTGGCACATAGACACAGAAGCACAATGGACGCCAGCATGTAGTAGATCAGATTCCTGAACTTGGGCTCCAGGTCGCCCTGTCGGTACCAGTAGATCTGAGGAGGAGAGGGAGGGACGTTTTGAGAGAGCGGAAACCGGAAGAGGATCCGTGCACGCGGCGGTGCGACGTTACCAGCACGATGGTGGATCCGCAGGCCAACAGGATGCACACGGCAAAGAAGACATTGAGCGGTCGTGGAGGCAACAAAGGAAACACAAACGAACTGATCACAGTCACCTGGAAGACACGAGCAAACCACAGCTGGAATCACACAAGTCTCAGAGTTCTTTACTTTTCATTGATTCACCACAGGTCACCATAGGTCAGTGTGTGTTTGCTCATTTCCACTGTTCCTGCCACCTCCGGCTTCTGCGTCAGTTTGATTCAGTCACGTTATGCTTGAACGTTCGTACTTACTAAAACAATCAGAGACGTGAATCCTCCCACTGCCAGGTTGATGATTCGATCCTGTAACAAACATCTCGTCAGAAGAACGTTCTGGTTTTCAGAAAGCAGCGTCTGCATCTGTTCTGGGAACTGACGCTTCACAAACATGGATGTTTTCTTGTTCTGTTCTCAGGTGTATTTTTTTTTACACTGACCTACTTCTGGGACCGTTCTGCAGGTGCTGCCATTAATTCATCATGTCCTTTTCAAGTGTCAGAAAAGAAAACTAGAAACACTCCTACCCGCGCTGACGTCTCGCCAAACAGAGGTCGGTTGTCAAGGCCGCTGGTGCCGTACGTCCTGGTGGTGAAGTCATCCATCGCTGGATCTACTGACACGCTCAGCGGCGCCTCCGGAGGTCTCAGCACTGCTGCTGCATGCTCGTCCGCCGGCGGGATTCCAGCTACCTGCCTCAGCGGGACGATGGAGACATTCTGCTCAGGTAGGAGGAGTTACTTCACCTGTGATACCTACAAGAGGAGAACACCGAGTTAAGGTCCAGACTACACACTCTTATTTATCAAATCCAAAACTTACTGGGTAAAAGTAACTACGGATGTCATAAAATAATAATAATAATAATAATAAAAAACAAAGATGTTTAAAATAAAGGAAGTTCCATTCACAATTGGTTAATTTCAACCACTGGAGCAGAAATCAACAGAAACCTGATTTGAATTCTTCATCTTCACTTCCTCTATTTTCCGGTGAGAGGTTCAAACGGGGCAGATAATGACAATGGCAGCTGTTTAAAAGAGGAAGCTCAACTTCTTCAAACTGACAATCGACAAGCTGTCTTTCAACAAAAAGCTGCCAAACCACAGAATCAATCGCTCGCATCAGCACAAGGGGGAAAAAAAGATGGGGGGGGGCTTCCTGTTTGCTTATAAATGAAAGTTTGTTGGAGACATTTAACAAATGTGCTCAAAAATAAAATGGAAATTGATTAGAAATTACTTTCAGATAGTTATTGTGCAATTTATGAATGTAAATGTAAATGTGTGTAGTCACTTATTTTCTTATGAATGAAGACAACTAAAGGACTTTGTGGTTGTACAATGTTAAATATTCATCTTTACCTCCTTTGCATAGGTTTGTTTTCAGGATAAGGTTTGGTTTCAAAGAGAGAAGTACAGTTCTCTCCAAATCTACAAGAAGCAGCTCCCATTATCAGACCATCCATTTCCAGCAGGCAGTAACAGAACGCCCCAGTGAGACAGGCCTTCTGGTACTCACACTACTCACACTCTGACAGTTTGTGTCTGATGTTTGGGGATAAAACTCATCACCAAATGTGTTGACATTTATGGTTGTTTGCAGAAGCAGCAGGTAGAATGCTGTTGGGACACAGTATGTCACTGGGAAACGGATGGTCGGCATAGCAACATCCTCAGCTCAGCTTCACGCTCAGTTCTACCACACTGACAAGTTCATCATCATGCTTTAATTGGCAGCAGTGGTTGATGGTTTCTGGGTCAGAAGGCAGCAGGAATGGAAATAAAACCGCTGCAGAGCTTTCACAGCACAAACAACAGTGGAAAACAAGAGTGTTATTATACGATGGCATAGAACCAGCCCAAAGCTACATTCCTCCTCAGCCTTGTGATTCACTAGGCTACTTAGGAAGAGACCCCACGACTTAACTGAATTGAGAAGGGGAAATAAAACTAGTGATGATGTAGGTGATTGTAGTTAGTTTGTATGAACAGACTGGCAGAGTCCGAGGACATCAGGACAAACATGGAGGAGAAAAAAATGACACCTTAGAAGAACAAATATAATTCATTTATTTTTTTAAAATAATATTATTATGACCTGTGTTTTGTCTTTAAAGACTGATTGTTTACAATTCAACACATATGAGATGTAGTTAAGTTTGTTTTATTCTTTTACATTACTTTATAATGTCACATGACGTGGTCCTATTATATCAACTGTTCTCAACGTTTTGTCAAAATTTCTAGATTTTTTTTTTCATTTGCAACCGCAGTAAAATGTTCTCGCTGGAAAACCACATTCAAATGAAATATATACACATTCTAATTTTAATCCAAAAAAAGAATTTAATGATAGAACTATTCAGTGTTTGAGCTAATGAACTTGATTTGGACATCATTGCTGTTGTGAAATCGATGAACCAATACTAATTTGCTTCAGGTAACTACAATCAATCATCTGATGTTCTATTGATCTTCAGTAGAAGAATATATTCCAGCTACAGCTCAATCAACAGCCCCAATAACACGATCTGCACGTCTGTGAGGAAAAATCAGTTTTACTTCCCTCATCTGCTAGCTTGATATTTCTTCTTGCTAGCCACGCTAATATAAAATATAACTTCATGCCAAAACATACTCACAGATCAAAAGTGAATCTGACGAACAAGTCCCAGTTTGCTACCAAACCTCCAAGTCTCACATTTGCTTACTTAAAAACCCCACAAAAGCTACTTTTCCGACCCAAACAGAGCTTCGACGGGCCAACTGCTGCAGGTAGATATGCTAACGAGGCTAAGCTAACCACTCATGCAGCAACTGAACTTCTGCCTCCGAGCAGCTACAGAGGTCGGTTACAGAGTCAGAGAAGGCTGCGTTTCAACAAAACGACACCAGCAGAAATGATCACACACTTTCCTTGTTATCTCCGCGTTGACACCGCTGGAAACATAACTTCAGGAAATCCGAGCTACGGGGTCAGGTACAACTTAAAGGGAATAAACCCGGTGGCTGTTAAAGGCGACAGTTTGTGAGCCGACCGCTAACCCTAACCAGACTTCGTTCCATAATCTAGCCATTTAAATCGGCCTGCTAAATAGCTAAACTAACGGTTGCGTCTGTAATTTGATGGAATATGAAGCTGCAATTTATGTCCACACTAAAGATGACTTTTAACTTTAAACTGGTTGTTTATTTTTTCTTTTAATCTCCTAAAATCCCGGTGGTTGAGGCTGGAGCGGTTAAAGGCGAGTTTCCTGTTTAGCCGACATCGGTGACTCGCGGATACACACGTACTTTGCTAAACTTCATTAGAAAATCACCATATTTTACCAGTGAACGCTGCGCGGCTGTTCACGATTCAACGCATATTTAAGATCTGAGGTCGCTTGTACACGGAAGCAAATATTTTTCAAGCGTTTTTCCCAATTAAATCTCCATCCAACCAGTCTTTATCCTAGAATTGGCGATGGCAGTTAAACGTTTAAAACTTAATTAAAGCATGAAAATTATCAAATGAGTTTTGCGTACACACACAATACTTAAGTAGTGTAATTTAGAATGAATAAATGTGACTGAGCAAATATTTCATTACTACTCACCCACTTTACTGTCCTGAAGTGGTTCAACTGTCTCCAGCACAGTGGAGTCAAAGATCTTTTTAATATAAAAGAATACCACGTGTTCAGACAGCTAAAGAATGTCAATGTAACATGTCATTGATCTGGTGAAGAGCTCCGATCTGAGCTCCCACAGCCTCCATATAGTTCACTCCTCATGTTACTATCACATGAGGAGTGTGTGACAAACCCCGAGATTAAATCCAGCAGTATCAAGAGGCCAGAGAAGTAAAATACTGGGGTGGAGAAAAAGTACTGAGGCAGCAATCGAAACAACCATTGTTCATTTGTAGTATTTATTATGCAGCAGATGATATTAACAATTAAAAGAAGAATTGAAGCGGTGTTCAGTTCTTCTCACGATTTTTTATTTCACACTTACATAAAACTCATGGCCAATGTATTTCTTACACTGAGGTCAGACTGAAGTATATTCATTGTGGATTGAAGAAATGGTTGAGAAATGTGTTTATGTACAGTATAAACCCTGAGTGTACAGAACATGGACAGAATAATGTGTGAGAGGTAATCAGTTTCACACCTACAGTTTCTCTTCTGACCACAAGGGGGCCACCTCTGAACAAGAAGTCAATGAAGAGAGAACTGACGGGTTCATTTCTGCGTGTTTCCAATACAAGTTAATCATTGAGTTCATGTTTTTCTCATTAGCAACCAAATACATGGTGAATTGTCAGCAACTGTCAGTCAAATCCCCCCTCCCTCGTCTCTCAAAAGCCATCATGGTTCGTAGAATAGTTTAATTGTTAAAATGCACCTCACAAGTATTTCTTTCAAACCCAGTTGTGAAAGACAAACATTCACCTCTGCAGGAGTGAATACCACTGATGGGATGTGGGGAGAGGCTCTGTCTCTAGTATGTAAACACATGGACTTTGTGGATGTCGCTGTCCTGGCATTCTCTTGTTCTGTTGAAGTAGTAAAATGTGTTGTCTCGGAGTTGGATCTTCTTCACGAAGCCTGTTTCCGGCCACTTGTCCACCTTAAACACAGGGAGGAGTGTGTTTTTGTCAGGGTAGGATATAGCTGTTGAGGCAGAAGGAGTGTGTGTGTGTATGCTTCATGCTTTCAGGTTGAATATTTACCAAAGCTCCCAGCTCTGGCTTCACTTGTATGTACTCCACTTCGTCTCGGTATCCTGCCTGTTGGAACCTGAACAGGTTTTCCACCTCTGCTGTCCAGGCTTTGGCTCTGCTTATCGACTTTGGCTTAGACGTGCACGACATGCTCGTGATGCTGGAAGACATTAGTGAAACAGACCGTCTCTTACCCAGCCTATTTTGAATAGTCTTGCATTTCTGGTAAACAGTTATTATTCCCCAAGTTTCATTTTTTAATTCCAGTATTGTAATTTATTTACTCATTTCTGTAGTGGAAGATGGTGTGGTTTAGAGGATGTACTGTTCTATAAAATGTTTAAAATGAAAGCACTGAATGATATGTTGCAGTTAAAGTCGAAATGGAGAAATGTAGTCAAACATCTTAAAGAAACTTACGATTCGTATGAACACGTACAGCGACTTGAATATATGATAAAGCTGGAAGTGAAATGAGCTTATTTCCAGAATGACTGACAGCAGCTTGCTGTCCTTTGTTTTTCTGTTTTGTCCGTTGCATCAAAGAACTGCCGCCACTGAGTAAAGTTTTTTGTTGCCTAGTAACCTTCTTCTTTGCTGTTGGAGGACCAAAGCAGGAAGTGTCTCGCTAAGGAAAGTCAATGATAGGGAAACTGACTCGGAGGCGGATTTGTACATATTATTTAACAGTAATATATAATTTAAGGGAAAACGAGGGGAAAATTGAGTCAAATCAACAGGATAATGTTTCTTTTAAGCAGATTTACATACGTTACATGTCGTCGGGTAGTGACAGCAGGTGGCGCAAGCACCAAATACATGATCGAGAAGCGTCAAAAAAACGACGAAGAAGAAAGACTTCAGTGGGCGGGACAAATGAACACCGGTAGTGTCGATACAAAAAACGACCAAAACATCGTAGATAAGTTTACTAGGAATTCTAGAAAAATAACGGGTGAAGATGAGTTCATTTGCTGGACGAATGAAGGAGTATCCGTCACTTTCTCTGGACCGTTTTGACCATGAGAACTTACATTCCAGGGCTTATTTCCTGTCCCACTGTCACAAAGGCGAGTTAGCTAGCATGACAAATAACGTCGTGTACATGCGTTTTTCCACATGTGCGGTCACTAATCTTATCGTTTTTACCAGATCACATGAAGGGACTGAAAGGACCAATGCTGAAGCGAAAACTGAAGATGAGGTAAAACGTTATTCTTCCAAATCTCACAGGCTATGGGTTGACTTAGTTAAATACATTATACTTCGTATATTCGTAATTAAATCTGTTGTCCCCTAATATGATTTTACAACTTGCAACCATGATAAGAATAGCAAATGTTCCAACTATTATTTAATTATGTTGACAAACTATAATTGTACTAGCTAAATACTGTTATGAGGGAACTGTGACGCATCATAAAAATGAGGCAAGTGACGATGTTTTAACAAAAGAAGGCTGTAGTTTATTCAGCATACAGCTTTTAAAAATAGGACGACAATACTTGATGTGGATGAATAGGAGGAAAAGGGGGATCAAAATAGTGCCTGCACACCTCTGAGCTCGTTGTTCTTCATTTTCAGTCGTACAGTCAGACTTTACTGCTCCTTCGTGACCAAAGAGCTCCTGCTGAGCAATCCCAAGTATTCTTTCTGGGAGGAATACATCGTGAGTTCTTACTTTGTGTCCATTTTAACAGAGCGTGTTATTGTCCTCGGATTTGAGTCCTCACTGATCTGTTGTAGGTTCCGTTAGAACTGGAGAGCCCGACTCAGATCTCTCTGGTGGACGAGGCATCAGGAGAGGTAACACACACAGCTGTTTGAAGACACACACACACACACACACACACACACATACACACACACACATACATACATCAAGCTGTCAGTTGTTTTTCAGCGTCTAGTGTTTTACAGAAGGAAGATGTCGTGGTCACGCTGCTTCCTGCCGGCCACTGTCCTGGTTCTGTCATGTAAGTCCAAACTCTGTAGGCTCTTTGTGATGCTCTACTTGTTTGTTGTTTTCACTTTTTACACAGCTGAAATCTGAAAACTGTGCAGGTTCTTGTTTGAAGGTTCTCAGGGGAACGTGTTATACACAGGAGACTTCAGGTTGGCGGTCGGAGACGCCTCCAGAATGGAGCATCTGCACTCTGGCAGCAGGTCGGTCCTCCTGAACATATCTCACACACACACACACACACACACACACACACACACACACACACACACACACACACACACACGTCTCCACTGCTTGCTGACTCATCAGCAGGAGAGGCTCTGCTTCTTTTGTTTCTTTGACTCATTAGCACCTGCAACTACCAGTGAAGGTAAAACGTCCTAAACTGTGAGTACGTTTATTCACACAGTTGTGGTGTTTCACGCAGAGTGAAAGATATTCAGAGTGTCTACGTCGACTCCACCTTCTACGACCCGCGATTCTACCAGATTCCGTCCCGGGTACGTGTTTTTTTTAAGAGACAATTAGAAAACCTGTGTTAGTTAGGTCTGTTTACTTATTTCACTCACTCATGGCGTCTCAGCTGTTACCAGCAACACAAGAAGGAACCACCTAAATGAACTAAGTCACTCTTCAAACCAGCCCACAGCTACATGAACAGCTTCTCATCAGTTTGTAGAAAAGGCTGTTTTATAGAGTGAGACGTACCGACGGTGTTCAGACGAAGCTGTGATGTCACACGAGAGCGTCTGCGCCTGCAACCAGAACATGAACAGGATGTGTTTCCACAGGAAGTCTGTCTGAACGGGATCTCGCAGCTGGTGGGAAACTGGATCGGTCAGAGTCCACATCACGTCGTGTGGCTCAACTGTAAGGCTGCGTATGGATATGAATACCTGTTCACCAACCTGGGGGAAGAGTTCAACACGCAGGTGAAGCCCACGTGTCGTGGTCGGCCACCAGCGCGTGGAGGCGGGTGGCGCTGACGTGTTTTTCCATGTGTCAATGACAGGTCCACGTGAACAATCTCGTGATGTTCAAGAAGATGCCGGAGATCCTGAATTATGTCACGACCGACCGCAAGACACAGATCCATGCCTGTCGACACCCGAAGGTCTCTCACACTAACACACACGTCAGCCACAGTGATGGGACTGAGACTGTGTGTGTGTGTGTGTGTTCTGTGTAGAGTGAGGAGTATTTCCAGGGCAACCGGCTCCCGTGTGGCTGCACGGCGTCCGACGGGACTCCTCTCCACATCATCAGCATCAAACCGTCCACCATGTGGTTCGGAGAGAGGATGAGGAAAACCAACGTCATCATCAAGTAACGGACGCACAATTGAACACGGATCACATGATGGTTGCTTAGAGGTGCTGAATGTTTTCCAGAACAGGGGGCAGTTCCTTCCGAGCGTGCTTCAGTTTTCACTCCTCCTACTCGGAGGTACTTGACTTATTTGGCACGTTCATGTGTCTGAATGACTGAAGACCACGCCACTGATGCTACAACGTTCCTGTATAATTTCAGATTAAGGATTTTCTCTCGTACCTGCAGCCAGTCAACATCTACCCGAGTGTGATCCCTGTTGGTCGGACCATCACTGAGGTCACACGGCTGTAAGCCGTCGAGTTTTCATTCCCTTTGAGGAAAAAAACGAGTCATTTGTCACTGACCTGTCTTGAGTTATCAAATTAAATTAAAAAAAATAAAATAGTAAAATAATAATAATACAAATAAAAACAAGTATTTTATTATTATACATTTAAATATTATTATATTTAATAATTCATATCATTATCGTAACAGTATCATTCATTATTCAATATATACGTTTATGAATGCTGTATTTTTTGTTGTTGTTTGTTGTGTTGGAACAGGTTGAAGCTGATGTGCAGGAACCAGTCTGATCAGACGTTCATATACAAACCACTGGGAGTCCTCAAACGCAGCGCGTTGCAGCGACCTACTTTCGGTGAGCCGCACACACACACACGAGCTGCTCAGAGACGCCGGAGCACCTGGAGCTAACGGCTGCTTGTGGCTCCCGACAGACGAAGACACACTCAGCGTGAGTTTCAATTACAGACCCCGACAGCGACGACGAGCTGTTTGACGGTTTGGACCTGGAGCCGACGAGGAAGAAGCTGGCGTTGAACCACGTCATGCAAAGCGGTTTGTAGACGTATGTCACATGGTTACAGGTTATTGACGGTTGGTTGACACTCTGGATCTGATTGACAGCTGAAAGGCCTCCAACCACAGCGCCCCCTGTGTCTGTCAACGAGCCCCTACCTCTGCTGGCTGCAGACAGGCAGCCTGTCCACTACATGGACTGCACAGAATCCAATGATGAAGAGGAGGACGGTGAGGAGGAGGAGGAGGAGGAGGAGGCGAGGACGTCGATGGTGGAGAGGACTTTATCTTCTGAGAAAGAGACAGTTGAAGTAGAAGTGTGTCTGTCGGCTAATCCTCCGAAATGGGAGGATTTTTTCACCACAGAGACGCTGACTGACAGCCAGAACAGCCTCAACAGCCAATCACGGTCCTGCTGCTCTGTCACAAGCCCCTCCCCCTCTCGGAACACGGGCTCACAAACCCCTGAACTGTTCAGCGAGGAAGAGGAGGAAAACGCAGACTGTAACTTCAGCCTGACGCTGTCGGCGTCTCTGTCGAATCATTCCTCCCAGAATCAGGAGTCAGATTTACCTGACACGTTGATCCTCCAACCGCAACGAGGGGGGCGGGGACAGGGAGATTTAGGCTCCGCCTCCACATCGCTCCACGCTGTCCAGTCAGAAGCAGAGGAGCCGTCAGAGTCTCAGGCGTCGTCGGACTTTGATATTCCCAGCACACCGGAGTCCAAAGCGCCACGAGCTGATGAACTGTCACAGCTGTACAGGAAGCTGGCGTCTGGAGAGGAAGTGGTCATCAGGAAAGGAAGTCAGGGCTCTGTGTGAGGGTTCATTCACCCATTCACCTCAAGGCTCATCTCCTGCGCTTCATACAGCTGTTTCTGTTGAGACCGTTCATATCCACCTGAAAATGACTGGTTGAATCTTAAAAAGTTAGTGAGTGGTGTCATGATGTTGTTTTTATTGGCCTGGACTGATTTCACAACAGAACATAACATTTTTAGGAAAAAAAATGGGCTGTTTTATGACCTTTTTTTTTTTCATAAAAAACTAAGAAAAGCATGACTTTGTAAGAAAAAAAAAACTGCAGCATGACTTTGTAAAAAAAAAAAAATAAAACTACATAATGACTTTGTAAAAAACAGAGGCTATAGGTTGACTTTTTTTCCAGAAAAAAAAGATAAGGCTATACCATTACCATTTCTTGTTCAAAATTAACATAAATTTATAGTGTGAATTTTTTTTCATAAAAAACATAAATTGATAGCATGACCTTCATAAAAAAAATACATTTTTTCCTTAAAAAAACATAAGTTTAAAGCATGACTTTTTTTCAGAAAAAAACATAAGGCTAGAAAATGGCTTATTTCATTAAAAAAACAAGTTTATAGCATGACTTTGGTTAAAAAAAAAAAAAAAAAAAAACACAAAAAACGTAAGGCTATAGTATGACTTTTTTTTCCAACGAAATTGTGTAAAAAAACGTAAGGCTATAGTATGACTTTTTTTTTGTCGAAAACATGAAAAAACGTAAGGCTATAGTATGACTTTTTTTTGTCGAAAACATGAAAAAAAACGTAAGGCTATAGTATGACTTTTTTTTTTGTCCAAAACGTGAAAAAAAACGTAAGGCTATAGTATGACTTTTTTTTTGTCCAAAACGTGAAAAAAAACGTAAGGCTATAGTATGACTTTTTTTTTGTCCAAAACATGAAAAAAAACGTAAGGCTATAGTATGACTTTTTTTTTGTCCAAAACATGAAAAAAAACGTAAGGCTATAGTATGACTTTTTTTTTTGTCCAAAACGTGAAAAAAAACGTAAGGCTATAGTATGACTTTTTTTTTCGTCCAAAACGTGAAAAAAAACGTAAGGCTATAGTATGACTTTTTTTTTGTCGAAAACATGAAAAAAAACGTAAGGCTATAGTATGACTTTTTTTTTGTCCAAAACGTGAAAAAAAACGTAAGGCTATAGTATGACTTTTTTTTTGTCGAAAACGTGAAAAAAAACGTAAGGCTATAGTATGACTTTTTTTTTCATCGAAAACGTGAAAAAAAACGTAAGGCTATAGTATGACTTTTTTTTTGTCGAAAACATGAAAAAAAACGTAAGGCTATAGTATGACTTTTTTTTTCGTCCAAAACGTGAAAAAAAACGTAAGGCTATAGTATGACTTTTTTTTGTCGAAAACATGAAAAAAAACGTAAGGCTATAGTATGACTTTTTTTTTCGTCCAAAACGTGAAAAAAAACGGAAGGCTATAGTATGACTTTTTTTTTCAATGAAAACGTGAAAAAAAAACGAAAGGCTATAGTATGACTTTTTTTTTTCTCAAAAAATAAAAAAAAACGTAAGGCTATAGTATGACTTTTTTTTGACGAAAATGTGAAAAAAAACGTAAGGCTATGGTATGACTTTTTTTTTACTCCAAAACATAAAAAAAACGTAAGCCTATAGTATGACTTTTTTTTTCATCGAAATTGTGGAAAAAAACGTAAGGCTATAGTATGACTTTTTTTTTCATCGAAACTGTGTAAAAAAACGTAAGGCTATAGTATGACTTTTTTTTTGTCGAAAACATGAAAAAAAACGTAAGGCTATAGTATGACTTTTTTTTTTGTCGAAAACATGAAAAAAAACGTAAGGCTATAGTATGACTTTTTTTTTCGTCCAAAACGTGAAAAAAAACGTAAGGCTATAGTATGACTTTTTTTTTTGTCGAAAACATGAAAAAAAACGTAAGGCTATAGTATGACTTTTTTTTTCATCGAAATTGTGTAAAAAAACGTAAGGCTATAGTATGACTTTTTTTTTGTCCAAAACGTGAAAAAAAACGTAAGGCTATAGTATGACTTTTTTTTTCACCGAAATTGTGTAAAAAAATGTAAGGCTATAGTATGACTTTTTTTTTTGTCGAAAACATGAAAAAAAACGTAAGGCTATAGTATGACTTTTTTTTTTGTCGAAAACATGAAAAAAAACGTAAGGCTATAGTACGACTTTTTTTTTCATCGAAATTGTGTAAAAAAACGTAAGGCTATATAGTGACTTTTTTTTTCATTGAAACTGTGTAAAAAAACGTAAGGCTATAGTATTACTTTTTTTTTCGTCCAAAACGTGAAAAAAAACATAAAGCTATAGTATGACTTTTTTTTTCGTCCAAAATGTGTAAAAAAACGTAAGGCTATAGTATGACTTTTTTTTGTCGAAAACATGAAAAAAAACGTAAGGCTATAGTATGACTTTTTTTTTCGTCCAAAACGTGAAAAAAAACGTAAGGCTATAGTATGACTTTTTTTTTCGTCCAAAACATGAAAAAAAACGTAAGGCTATAGTATGACTTTTTTTTTCGTCCAAAACGTGAAAAAAAACGTAAGGCTATAGTATGACTTTTTTTTTGTCCAAAACATGAAAGGCTATAGTATGACTTTTTTTTTGTCCAAAACGTGAAAAAAAACGTAAGGGTTTAGTATGACTTTTTTTTTTCATCGAAATTGTGTAAAAAAACGTAAGGCTAAAGTATGACTTTTTTTTTCGTCCAAAACGTGAAAAAAAAACGTAAGGCTATAGTATGAATTTTTTTTCGTCCAAAACGTGAAAAAAAAAGATAAGGCTATAGTATGAATTTTTTTTCGTCCAAAACGTGAAAAAAAACGTAAGGCTATAGTATGACTTTTTTTTCACCGAAATTGTGTAAAAAAACGTAAGGCTATAGTATGACTTTTTTTTTGTCGAAAACATGAAAAAAAACGTAAGGCTATAGTATGACTTTTTTTTTCGTCCAAAACGTGAAAAAAAACGTAAGGCTATAGTATGACTTTTTTTTTGTTCAAAACGTGAAAAAAAACGTAAGGCTATAGTATGACTTTTTTTTTCGTCCAAAACGTGAAAAAAAACGTAAGGCTATAGTATGACTTTTTTTTGTCGAAAAGATGAAAAAAAACGTAAGGCTATAGTATGACTTTTTTTTTCGTCCAAAACGTGAAAAAAAACGTAAGGCTATAATATGACTTT
>CAAKHB010006661.1:6343-22087 GCA_901007665.1 Aeoliscus strigatus
TAATACTACTGCTAATAATATAAATGTTACAGCAATATTATATCATAATAATAATAAGGAATAATAAATAAATACATAGATAAATAACTGAATGTAAAGTGACAAGCATGCACACAAACACCCACATACACACACATACACACATACAGAGAAAGATGGGAGGCATTGATGCTGCAGAAATTCAGAAAAAGCAGTGACACACACACACACACACACACACACACACGCGCGCACACACCTGTCAGTTGAATGGTCACTGAGCTCCACTTGTTGAAGATGTTCTCTCCATCCTGGGTCGTGCTGTGCTGCAGTGTCCCCGTCTGGAGCAGGTGATCAGCCCATTTCTGGGCGGTGGCGTTCAGCTCGGAGCTGAGGCTCATTGGCGGCACGCCGTGCTTTGACCTGTACTCGTTGTGAGTCTGCAGGAACTCCTGCTGGAAGCTTGCATCTGCAGATTAAAGCACATTGGCAGCAGCGTTTAGTGCTGACAGACGAGCTGGATCACATCCTGACATCTAATGGACGTTTCAGGAAGCACCGACCTGCCATCCTGTCTGCGGCTGAAGGCTGAAATGAGATCAGAACACATTAGATCGTTTGAGGGTTGTCATGGCGACAGGCAGCATTGAGGCTCGTACCTGCTGCAGGGTCTGGGCCGTTGACCTGTGAAGATCCGGTTCCTGTTGCAGCCGTGAATCTGGTGTTTTTATAGATGTGCTGCCCCTCCTGGGGAGTGTGTGTGGGAGGAGGCAGAATCACCTCTCATGCACTTCCTGTTACATGCTGAAGCGTTGTAATTGGTCAGTGACAGTTACTGTACATACCTGTCGTGTGTCTGGAGGCCGCAGGCTTCTATTCGCCTCAGCTGATGAGTAACCAGGAATGTCACACAGCCCGTTGTTAACGTCCACACAAATAAAGACTCCAAACAAGTGAAGTTCTTCGTAAATGAGGAGTTTGACCGAAAACATTTTTACAAACCACAAACTGGTCTGATGGGAATACCTCGTTTACGACAGAAGAAATGTGTTAAATGAGAAATGGTAGAACACTGATAATGTCACATAGGAAACTGGTTTTGGGGTTCTGGAGGTGTTGATTTCGAACTTTTGGAGAAAAAAAAACACTAATTCAGGACTATTTACCTTCATAGTGTAATAGAAATATTGTCATACTGATGATACTTTTATGGTCTTTAGAATTGCTTGAATCATTTACATAAAACAAGCTTCATGTTGATTGAGATAATCCAACCCACTGTATTTATACAGCACAATTTTAACAAACGCAAGGTTTCCAAAGTGCTGCAACAACATAAAACCCACAAATAAATAACAGTAAGATAAAAATCATGGAACATACAAAACACAAATATGACTAGAAAATCACTCATAGAGCTCTGTCCTCCTCCACCGAGCATCAACCTGCATTCATTTTATCTCCTCGAACATATTAATTGATCATCAAACATGACTTTGTCACTAATAGTCATCAGTTCAAAAAACTTTAGCAACATTGGTAATAGTGACCTCTGACCTTTTTTATTTCAATAGTAAAACCAAAAACAACCCTCTGCCACAGTACTCTTCTGTAATGTTCTTTACTTTTCAGTACTCTTTAATATGCTTCACTACTCTACATTACTGTTCTATACTTTTCATTAGTCTACAATACTCTTTAATACTCCTTAGTGATCTTTCATTCTATTAAATACTCCTCAGTACTCGTAGTACTCTTTTATATCCACCTGTGGTTTCACCTGTTGACAGAAGTTGAAGTGTGTTGTGGGTTTTTGTGTGTGTACATTGTGTACGTTCCTGTGTGAGAGGGGTAGATGGAAGGTGTCATTAGAAACAAGTATGTAAGGACACACACACACACACGCACGTCTGAGGAACACTACAAACGCCTGGAGGGCGTTGGATGGTTGTTTCCCATCAGTAACCAGACGCTTTTCTGTCTTTGTGTTGTGTTGAGTTGTGTAATCCTGCCTTTAGTGTCTGTAATCTGTAGACAGAATGTGTTTCTGCCTGCAGGTCTGGAGCCGCTGTCCCAACACACACACACACACACACACACACACAAGTCCAGAGAGATGAGGTGATGTGTTTGAGAAGTGTTTGACTGACGAACTGAGATGTTTTAATGGTGAAAGAGGAAAACACTGTAAAAACCTTTGAAGGTACAAAGGTGAAACATGAAAGCTGCGTTTTCTGTTTACGTTCATTTCATGAGCGTCTCATCAAACCTCAGGTGGACTGAAGTCTCAGGTCTGGGGTCCCCCAGGGCTCCTTAAGGGGCTTTCAGAGGGTCCTCAACAATAAGTGGAATAAGTAAAAGTCATCAGTAATCATCCATTCATGAAAAATACCTGGTATAACGCTGGCACATGGCGCACTTTGACGTGTTAAAAACACACTAACAACTAAAAAGACACTTGGAAGTTTTAAACACACCCAAATGTCTTAAAAACGAACATTAACTTCATAATAAAAAAACACTGTTATTGTGTCTTCGGAGATCAGACGTCAGACTGCTGTAAGACAACCGTGGTGACAGGAAGTGGTGTTATCTTCACGCAGGCGGAGAACAAATTCTAACAAATCATGATTCCTGTACGGATCTGGTCACGAGAACTCACACGCTGACACTTACACCATGGTCATGTTATCATGAGCCATTTCTCACTTTATTTTGTTAAAATCATGTTAAAATCATGCATTCTGTTTATTTCCCTCAAATGTCCAGTTGTTCTTACCGCTGACAGCTGTTTAGTGCCGACAGCCAATTAGAAAAGAGTATTCACCTAGACCATGGGATTTCAGTCTAAAGCTGATCATCCTGACGAATGCAGGATCGTTTCTGTCACATGATTTCTGAGGGATAAAAGCACAGGTGCAGAATTTCATCGTGTACGTGTCAGTTCAGGTGTGAAAATGCATGTTGCTCTTTACACTACTGCTGCGACCATGGGGAAAAAAATGTGTGTGTGTGTGTGTGTGTGTGTGTGCACAAACGCCTGCAGCAGCACACAAAGTAGTTGTTTGCAGCTCTGCACAGTTAAAGTTCCTCAGCTCTCATCTTCAACTTTCAAAAACATTCTCAGACTCCAGTAAAACAGCCACTGCGTAATTTAGAGGCTCTGTGACAGGTTTGGGCGCCACGTTACATCCATCAGCGTCAGACGACACCCTGAGGAAATATGAAAGCAAGAAAAAGGAAGTCTGATTTCATGATTAAAAACATTTGAGGTGTTGTTTTATTTATTTGTGGGCGAATGTTGAACTCCAACCTGAGTTGACGTAAGCATCCACAGACACTAATGTATCGTCCTTAAAAGTGACGAAGTTTTAAAACCTACACTGAACACTTCTCTTACTCCTCCAAGATTGAGAAGCAATAAAGAGAAAAGTAAATTTAACATAAATGTATGTGTATGTGTATTAGAAGTACAAAAACATATATTTAGATCAAAAATCTCTCTTATAATAATTCAGACAAGAAAGTTGAATATACAAAACTTTCCAAAATAAGATTTGAAATATGTTTATTTGGAGTAACATCAATTAATCATTCAATTATAAAGCTGCTTTCATGCCAAAAAACAGTGTGACGTGTTTAAGTGGCAGACACCATTAGATGTAAGGCTGAGACTGCAAATATGAGAATGAACCAGCAGAATGACCCGTAGAAACTGAACTAAAACCTGCAAGTAGATTTAAATAAGAACATCAGATCAAAACAACGATACACGCATCAGGAACACAGAAATGAGAAATGAACAGACTGATGAATAAATATGGTAAAAAGTGAGTTAATTAGTTAATTCCAGTGTCAAATCAATCAAATCAGTCACATTGTGATTTTGTGTGTAAAGTACTCACTCAGACCTCCAATTACCACACACTCACACCGCGCGACCTTCTGGCCTGGTGGAGTCACCTGATGCCCAGCAGCTCGAGCGCCCCCTAGCGGATTAGAGCTGTAGTGCAGAGACGTGAGTGGCAGTCAGTCTATTTTTTATGATAAATCTATTGGTTTTGTTGGAACGGAAATTTACCTACAAAAAATAAACGTTACTTTTTCTTCTCGAGGAGATTGTACTGATTAAGATTAGGATTAGGATAACACGATGAGAAACGTGTGAACTGAACATGTAAAAATATATATCAATAATAAATTAAATTTTTTCCTCAGAAGTCCGAATTTCATCTGATATACATGTTTACATGTTTATCTCACTCCATTTATATACTCCATATGTTGCATTTAAGTTATCCTGGCATTTCTTACTCCCTCCGGCTTAATCTTTGTTTGTTTTATACTTTTTGACGATATCCTTTGTATGATGTTAAATAAAGGAATAATATATGTTAGTAAAATGATAGCATCATCATTCGCCGTTATAACAACAACAACAACAATAATAATAATAATAATAATAATAATAATAATAAGCGGATGATGAGCGGAACCTCTGTGTTTGCGTCGTTGTTTCTGACGGACTGATGACAAAGTGGCTACACCGGAAGTAATATTCGACCAATAACTAGACGAGCTTTGACAGGGAAAGAAAACAAATGTTTGTGTTTGCTGTGGACCTTTGGGCTGCTGCGCTAACTACTAAAAGTTTGAATGGAAACCAAAATGTTCGCGGGCCTTCCGGAGCTCGGCATCTCCAACGGGGAGGACCTGAAGGAGACGCTGACGAACTGCACCGAGCCGCTGAAAGCCATCGACCAGTTCCAGGTAACGTGTGTCTGTGTTCTCTGTTCTGTTCGGCTGCTAGCTACTGGCACATCTCTTCTTCTACGAATGAAAGCAAGCGACTTCTCAGGTTCATGCACATGAAAACAATGAGAAAAAAAGGAATAATGGAAATGTTGAATTTGGTTTGTGACGCCGATATTTGAGGTTTTACTGTCCTCAATTGTGTATTGAGTATTTGCATTTTTCTTACAATGCAGTATTACATTTATATTATATTTCGTATGATAGCTGGATAGGTTCACAATTATTTTACTTATGGTAAAATGTCACAAACATTTTTTTTGTTTTTAAATAAAGTATTGGAGACATCAGTGACATCATCATCAAGATAAGATAACAAAAGATATTCCTGCATTTATCCCACAGTGGGGAAATTCACACTGTTAACAGTGACACAAACAAAGTTCACACAGTACACATATAGGTGGAGGATAGTATGCATGGGAATATATATGTGTGTGTGTATATATATATATATATATATATATATATATATATGTGTGTGTGTGTGTGTGTGAACAAGAAAAAATAAAATATGAAAGATTTTATTTGAATGTTTATTAGAAATACAAGAAAAACATAAAAAACACAGTACAGTGATAATAATACAATAATACACTATGTTACAATAACATTATCAAGGTGTGTGTGTGTGTGTGTGTGCACACAGATGGAAAATGGGATCCTCCTGCCAACTCTGCAGTCGGCTCTTCCCTTCTTGGACCTCCACGGGACGCCTCGTCTGGAGTTCCACCAGTCTGTGTTTGACGAGCTCCGAGAGAAGCTGATGGAGCGCGTGGCGACGATAGCGGAGGGCAAAGACGAGGACAGGTACGTGTCTCCTCCAATGGAAACGGCGACAAACGTCTTCCATGCTGCTCTGTGCCTTGTCCAACCTCTGAGCAGCTCAGCAACAGGTCCCACCCCCCTCCCTCACTCAGGTACGGGAAGCTGGAGGAGCTGCTGGAGAAGAGTTTCCCGCTGGTCAAGATGCCGTCCATTCAGCCAGTGGTGATGCAGGTGCTGAAGCATTTACCCAAGGTAAGCAAGGCTTTGACTCCCCCTGGAGACCGTGTGTTTTATAGGAAGAGGAGTTGGAGGAGGTTTCTAATCGTCCATTTTGAACCCGCAGCATGTGTTCCAGACGGTGTGTGTGTGTGTTCCACTGGGACTGTTGTGTGCAGTTGAACTGAATTTGAATGCAGTGGTCTTCAGTTACTACGTCACACTCAGCATCCTCTTCAGTGACTGATCTATGCAGTTCTTTTCTGTTCAGTTCTACGCTCTGGTGTTCTGTTCTGATTTATTCTATTCAATGCTGTGGTATGCTATGCTATTCTGTTCTGTTCCATTCTATTATCTTCTGTTGTGTTCTTTTTATATTCTACTTTGTTCAGTTCTGTTCAGTCCTGTTCTATTCCGTTCCATTCTATCTATGCTATTCTGGTATCTTCTGTTCTCTTCAGCTCTATTCTTTTGTGTTCTTTTCAATTCTATTTTGTTCTGTTCTGTTCTATTATCTTCTGTTCTGTTCCATTCTAAGATATGCTGTGCTGTTATGGGACAGTAAAGGATCATCTTATCTTATTATCTTATTATATTCTATTACTCGTTACTGTTTGTTGCTGTTTGTCAAAAAACATTACAGATTCACCTGAACTCACCGTCTGTCGCCACCTCAGGTGCCAGAGAAGAAGCTGAAGCTGGTGATGGCCGACAAGGACCTGTACAAGGTGTGTGCGGTGGAGGTGAAGCGTCAGATCTGGCAGGACAACCAGGCGCTGTTTGGGGACGAGGTGTCGCCACTGCTCAAGCAGTACATCGTGGAGAAGGAGGCAGCGCTGTTCAGCAGCGACCTCTCCATCCTCCACAACTTCTTCAGCCCTTCTCCCAAAATGAGACGGCAAGGAGAGGTGGGTCCGAGTTGTGGCGTAGTCTTTCCCCTAGGTTTACAACCCTGAGGATGGGCGGTTCATTTACTGTCTGTTTCCACTGAGTTTTAGATGGAGATTGAACGTGAACAGGTGGTTTTCCAGCTTAAGAATGAACTATTTCAGTGTTTCCCCTACATTTACAGCCGCCCGATAGGAGGAAAAACTGCAAAAATCGATTTTATCAGGCTCACAAAGTCTGAAGAGAAATGTATTACTATTAAAAGAATGACATTTAAAAAATGTTTTCAGTTTTTTTGAATGAAGCTTGAACAGGATGTTTATTGGTTTATAGGTGAAATATGTGAAATAAGTGTGAGAAATTACTTCCTGGCTTATTATTATTATTCCAATTTCATTCAAAACAATTTTTTCATCTGGAAAAAAATATTTTTCTTAAAAAAAAACTGTCAAAAACTTCTTGAATGATATTTTATTTTTTATTTTTGTTTTTTTAGAATCATTTGCTCATCATCCAAAAATATGTATTCATCTGCAAAAAACGTTTTTCAGTTGTAAGAAATAGCATGATTTGGAAAAGAAAAATTGTAAAAACAAAATAAAAAATATTTTTTCATATGAATAATGATTTGATTATAAAAGACCCTCCTATATACTGTAGGGGAAACACTGACCAGTCTGCAGTGATGATGATGATGATGACGATGATGATGATGATGATGATGATGATGGTGCTGATGGCCGCGTGGGCCCGTCAGGTGGTCCTGAAGCTGACCCAGATGATCGGGAAGAACGTGAAGCTGTACGACATGGTGCTGCAGTTCCTGCGCACGCTCTTCCTGCGCACGCGCAACGTCCACTACTGCACGCTGAGGGCGGAGCTGCTGATGTCACTGCACGACCTGGACATCAGTGAGATCTGTTCGGTGGACCCCTGTCACAAGGTGAGGAGGAGGAGGAGGAGGAGGTTGGAGGTTGGAGGTTGGAGGTGACGTGTGTGTGCGCGCCGTGTGTGTGTGTCACAGTTCACCTGGTGTTTGGACGCCTGCATCCGCGAGAAGTTTGTGGACGGAAAGCGGGCGAGAGAACTTCAAGGGTTCCTGGACGGAGTGAAGAAGGGACAGGAGCAAGTTCTGGGGTGAGACGGGAGGATGGATGGATGGATGGATGGATGAGTGGATGGATGACACATGGATGGATGGATGGGAGGTGATGATGGTGTTTCAGGGACCTGTCCATGTGGTGGTGGTGGTGTTAATGATGATGATGATGATGATGACGAAGGTGTCCCTGATGTTTCAGGGACCTGTCCATGATCCTGTGTGACCCGTTTGCCAGTAACACGTTGGTCCTGAGCATCATGAGGAACCTGCAGGAGCTGCTGAGTCAGGACGCTCTGCCGAGGGTGAGTGGACGCTGGGTGCCGACGGCAACGGGGTAATGTGACATCGCTGATCCGACTCTGTGTGTTTCAGGAGAGTCCAGACCTGCTGCTGCTCCTGCGGATGCTGTCTCTCGGTCAGGGAGCGTGGGACATGATTGACAGTCAGGTGTTCAAGGAGCCTCGACTGGTACGTTGAGTCGGCACAATACGACAAATTAACATGAATGGGACGGATTACATTTATTATTATCTGAACTGTTTTAGTCCATTTAACTTTTTGGACTTTTTGATTTCAGATTTTGTTCTGTTATCTTTTTATCATTTGTGTGTAACTCATAAATAAATAGAAAATATAAATAATTTATTTGTTTTTTTGTTTTGCAAGTATTTCTGATTGTGATACTTGTTTTTTGTGAGAGTACATTTTACCAATTTTTTTATTTACCCTATATTTATTTAATTTTCATATATTTTTGTACTTTTTTCAATTTTTTACATTTTGTTTAGATTCATTGATTTTTCTGATTCTCACATGTTAATTTTTTAAAATCTTTTATATAAATCTTATTTATTTATATCATTTATATAATTGATTCCATTTTTGTTGGCGTGTATTTCTCTATAATGTTCTAATGTTTGGTCGTACGTGTGTGTCCCTGTTCCGTCAGGATCTGGAGGTCATCACCCGCTTCCTGCCGGCCATGATGTCAGTGGTTGTGGACGACCACACGTTCAATGTCGAACAGAAGCTTCCCAGCGAGGAGAAGAGCTCGCTCACCTACCCGAGCGCCCTGCCGGACGCCTTCAGCAGGTACACACACACACGCACACACACACACACAGGTCAACCGCTGGCTGGTCGTCAGTCCGTTTCTCCGCCGTCTGCTTCAGGTACCTGCAGGAGAACCGAGTGGCCTGTGAGATGGGGCTCTACTACGTCCTTCACATCGCCAAACTACGCAACAAGAACGCCCTGCAGAGGTTACTTCCTGCTCTCGGTGAGGAGAACTTTCTTTCTTAGACCCTCAGAACCTTTGTCTGGTCGAACCCTTTAACACCGCCGGTATCTCTGCCGATACGTTCGTGCTAGCACACTTTGGAGTACCGTAATTATCAGAAAACGGTTCCTGAGAGCTGAGAAGCGTCACTCGGTTCCTCTCCCTGGTGTGAAGAAGGAGCTGGGAGAAGGAGAAAACGTCCATCGGTTCCGCTTTCAGGAACCATTCCATGTTTTCTGATCAAATATTCCTGTAATCCCGGTACTCCGAAGTCTCTGCCGGTGGTACCGTCGATGTTAAAGGGTTTAAAGGCTAATTGATGCTTCTGCGTCCAATCGACGGCTTATGCTGACATCACCTCTCGATCTGTAACTAGTCAACAACCGGGATTGGACGGTTTGCGTCACACGACTTTCACAGCTCTCAGCACAGGAGAAAATAGAACCGACCAACAGACGATTTTTGACTAGAAAAGTGATCGGAAAATGATGGCGATCTGGTTGTAGTTACCATGGTAACAAGATCCGCTCACTTTCAGTAGCTGTCACTGGAAAGAAACAAGGAAAAACACTGAGAACTCGAAAAAAAAAAAACACGACAGCTACGAGACAGACGCAAAACACTGCAAAGTCTTCTTGTCAAAAACGTCTCATTTCTAGTGATAAAATCTCTTAATCTCTTCAAATAAAGGACATCACCCGAAAAAAAGCAACTTGTTTTTGACACTTTTCACTTGTTTTGACCAAATTTTCATTTGAAATAAACAGAAAAACCTGCTTTTGTTTTGTTTGTACCAAGAAAGAAGTTCTCCACTGGCTGTGCAATGAAAAATAACTGTTATTATACATAATAATTTAAGAAAACATTGCACATATATACTGTATGAGTATACTACAGCATATGCTTGTAAGGAAAAAAAACACAAAAAATGAAATAATGATTTAAATGAAGAGAATGAAAATTAACTAGTAATAATATAAATATGAAATAATTATTATACATAATTTAAGGGGGAAATAAATACATTTACTGCCCGTATATATGAGAATAAATGTCAGCCTACGCTTCTACGAAAAAAAATGCACAAAAAATATAATTATTCTTAACGCAATAAGGAAACATCTCAAATATACATATATTATATATTCATGAATAATGAGAGTGACATAAGTCACGTTTTGTAAACGGCACTTCTGAAGTATAAAAGTTCACAAACAAACCAGATGTCAGGAGGATTTTTCACACACACAAAAAGATCTGTAGATTTTTCTACTTTTTCAAATGAAAATTAGCCTGAAACAGGTGCAAAATGCCTGAAAACAAGTGACGTTTCAGCTGATGTGTCTTATTTTAAGACAGTTTTCGCTCGAAATTCAACGTTTTGATCAGAAATGCGACAGCTCACAGCCGATAGCGAGTAAACCCCGTGTCGTCCGTTTCAGTGGAGACGTACAACGACATGGCGTTTGGCGACATCTTCCTGCACCTGCTCACCGGACACCTCACCCTGCTCTCGGACGAGTTCGGCACCGAGGACTTCTGCTCGGTGGTGTTCGACGGCTTCCTGCTCACGTCTTTCTCCAGGTGAGCGCCGACGGTCGCACCGACACCGTCTGCTGACGTTTCCGCTCACGTTCCACTCACGTTCCTTTGAATGTTTCCCAGCAAAGAGAACGTGCACCGACACAGCCTCCGCATGCTGCTGCACCTGCACCACAAAGTGCTGCCGGCGTTCATGGACACCTTGCTGAAAACACTCGAACCTCCAAAGCAGGTTGGTTTGATTTTATTTTATTTTTTAAATTTCTGCTCGGGCTGCAGTGACCAGCAGCGACCAGCAGAGGTCACACCTTCATTCGTCCAGTCACGGCTCACGGTTCCACGGGTGAACGGTTCGACCTGGACGAATTGCCACCTCATCACCGTTCACACTCACATTCACACATTTCCCGTGACCGATTGACCCTTCAACGATGACGGTATCTCCGGCGCTACAATCGCACTATCATACTTTGGATTACGTGACACAAATAGTTTCACTTGGTTCCTTTACCTGGTGAAGAAGGAGGAACTCGGAGAAGGACAAAACGTCTATCGGTTCCTGGAAGTTGACAAAAGCCATGTCGCTGTCATTACGGTAATCCCATTCACTCTGTTGCTGGAAGCCGGCGAGTCATTACCGTAATGACAGCAACTTGGCTGTAAAGTGCAGGAGGATTTGTCTGGTTTGTCGTGTTTCACAGACTGGGTGTGTGTGTCCCACAGAGCAGCGAGCCTCTGAAGGAGCTCCACAGCCAGCTGATGGAGAAGGTGGAGGCCCTGAAGAAGTGTCCTCCCCAGGCAGAAGACGCTCCCTCCCTGGAGCTGGGGCTCCACCCTGTGGCCGTTCCTGCCACCGCTGCCTCCTCCTCCTCCTCGTCCTCCTCCTCCACACCGAGCACGCCTCACTGAGTCAGAGGTCGCCGTGGAAACGGACTGAATGTAAACAGCTGCGCCCGATGTCGAGACGTTTGGAACATTTTTTACCTTTCTGTTTGTTCCTGTGGAGGTTTTCACTCAACAAACAAAGAAAATGTATAAAAGAACTTACTGATGTACATTATACAAAGAAACAAAAACCATCAGAAGTAATTTCACAACCTCCACGATTAGTTACATAGGGTTTTTAATAAAATAAAAAGTGAAAACAAATTTAGTGATTTCTTTTCTTCTAACGACAATAAACTGAGACACATTTGATGGGTTGACCTTTGACCTCACTTTGTCCACAACACCTGAGTGGTTTATAAGGACGCTATGTGTCAGTAGTTACTAGGAGTTCACATGAAATGGATTTATTCAGCACATTTAGAAAAGACTCATGTAGTCCAGAACTGTTTAAAAATGTCAGGAACAAAATAGCTGTGTACAAAAGAATGTTTTTAGCCTGGAACAGAGACAGAGGAAACTATGAAAAGAAATTAGATGTCATGAATTTTGTGTCCCATGGCAATTTACAGCATCAATTTACAATATTAGAGCAGCAAAGTCAAAATCGAGTACGATTTACAGGTTTAACAAACTGTCAGCTAACATGCAATACTCAGTTTATACTAAGATACTACACACTGAGGATACCGCATCTGTACAGTTTACTTCATTACAACTTGTGACAATTTGTGGCATGTGTCATTTTATCATTCGATATTACATAATAGTATATAATATATTTGATTATGAACAAAACAAAAATAAACTGCCACAGGTTTACTACACTCGCAAAAACGTTTCAGGTTTTGAAGAGCTGAAACCGGTTTTCAGTTATTTTGAGGAATTTGGTTTCGGTGTCTGTGAGTGTGTGTGTGCGTTTGTATACCAGCAGTGCTGGTTCATTGTTTAAAAAAAAAATAATCCAAGACGAATTTTCTTTTTTTTGTCTGTTTGTTTTTGAGATTTGAGATTAACATGTAATAATTCTTCTACTTTTTCCTCAGAATTCTGACTTTAGTCTCTGAATTTAAATAACTTCTCGCTGTTTTTACTTTTGGCCTTAATCGTCTTCTGTCGAGCAGAGTTTTTTAATTTTTATTTTTCAATGATTTAAGAATGGGACGAATGGCAAAATAAACTCTTAAACGGCGCTCATCTGATGGAGTGACGTCATGGAAAGGGGGCGGGGTCAGAGGCTCGAGCCCGTGCGTCTTGTTGTCGGTACGTCCAGGTGACCGCAGGTGGACCGGCGGGAACATGGGCAGGATCCAGGAGTTCCAGATCTCATTCGACAAGAACAAGGTGGTCTACAGCCCCGGAGAGTCCATTTCCGGGACGGTGACGGTGAAGGTGTCCCAGCAGCTGTCCTGTAAAGGTGAGTCCGTCCGACTTGTCTCACCTGGGGACGAACGTCGTCGAACAGGAAGTGAAGCTCCAGCCGAGGACACAAAGGAGGCTTTTCAGGGAACGAGGCTGCTTCAGAGCCGCGTTCTGCGTGTCTGCGTTGAAGAACGAGTCAATTCAGCGTCGTGTTTGAAAAAACGTGTTTTAATCACACAACATATTTATCGACTCGAGCTTCCGGGATCAATAACGGATCGTTCCTTCTTTGACTTCCTGTTGGTCCGAGCACAGTTTGTAGTTTGTTCCATGTGTCACTACGACCACACCTGTTGACTGTTTCAGTCCAACTTTATTGACACCAACTCACACCACAAACCCCGTGACCCCTCTGACCTTAGTCCCTCTGTCCTCGGTTCCTCTGACCTTAGTCCCTCTGTCCTCGGTTCCTCTGACCTTAGTCCCTCTGTCCTCGGTTCCTCTGACCTTAGTCCCTCTGTCCTCGGTTCCTCTGTCCTTAGTCCCTCTGTCCTCAGTCCCTCTGTCCTTACACCCTCTGTCCTCAGTCCCTCTGTCCTTACATCCTCTGTCCTTACACCCTCTGTCCTTACACCCTCTGTCCTTACACCCTCTGTCCTCAGTCCCTCTGTCCTTACATCCTCTGTCCTCCCACCCTCTCTCCTTACATCCTCTGTCCTCCCACCCTCTGTCCTTACATCCTCTGTCCTCAGTCCCTCTCTCCTTACATCCTCTGTCCTCAGTCCCTCTGTCCTTACATCCTCTGTCCTTACTCCCTCTGTCCTTACACCCTCTGTCCTTACACCCTCTGTCCTCAGTCCCTCTGTCCTTACATCCTCTGTCCTTACACCATCTGTCCTCAGTCCCTCTGTCCTTACACCCTCTGTCCTCAGTCCCTCTGTCCATAGTCCATCTGTCCTTGCTTCCTCTGTCCTCAGTCCCTCTGTCCTTACATCCTCTGTCCTTACACCCTCTGTCCTCAGTCCCTCTGTCCTTACATCCTCTGTCCTTACACCATCTGTCCTCAGTCCCTCTGTCCTTACACCCTCTGTCCTCAGTCCCTCTGTCCATAGTCCATCTGTCCTCAGTCCCTCTGTCCTTGGTTCCTCTGTCCTCAGTCCCTCTGTCCTTGCTTCCTCCGTCCTCTCACCCTTGGACAGACGTGTGGAGACGTTACCATGTCCAGTGACATAAACTCAGAGAACAGACACTGACCAGCAGCGGCTGCAGGCGACATCTGCACCACGAGGTCTCCTCGTCGCCACGGCGACCGGGTCCGCTCACATGGTGCGCGTGTCACCTGTCATGGAATCCATCTCTTCAGCCTCATCTCTCGAACTGGATGAGATCCTTTTTGAACAAATGTTACTGTTGTTCAGATTTAAATTCTACTGTGTACTTGTACTTGATGTTCAAGTTGAAGACGTGTCAGTGATTCACAGAACCTGTTGGTTTGGTCACGTGGGTTCTGTTCCCTCTGAGAGGCCAAAGCATGAAGTAACATAGTGGACGGAAGGTTTAGTCAAAGTAAATGTGTTTTACAGAATAAAACAAAGGAAACTGAGCCACAAAGCACCCGAATGTAAATGTTCAGTATTATGATATTATATAATAATTACAATATACTGGATTATGTATTTTTTTAAAGGTAAGCTTTGACTTTCAAATTCATAAAAAATGGCAGAAAAATGGAAAACAGGTGAATAAAATATACTCAAACATGTTGCAGTCACCTACAACTCTTCTTTTTTTTATCTTAACACTTCAACTTTTTTTCTTGTTATAAAATAAACTCTTGTTTCACTGTCAGACTTTCCGACTTTTTAAAGTGAGAATTTGCCTGAAACAAGTGAAAAATGACTTTTTCGTCAGCGGGTTTTAAGTGTAAATAGATTTTATGACTAGAAATGAGACGTTTTGACGAGAGCACAAATGTTTCTGCTTATGTGACTGAAACGTCCATCGGTTCATGAGGTTGACACGTTGCTGTCATTACGGTAATCCCATCCACTCTAATGCTGGATCCCTGTTGAGTTATCTGTTCGGTGACTTGTCGAGTGACCTGTTCATTGACCTGTTGAGTGACTCGGTGTCAGGGTCTGTCAGCGTTTTAAGGGAGTTTCCGTTTGACCAGGTTGTTGTTGTTGTTGTTGTTGTTGTTGTTGACCGGTTTAATGACCTGTTGAGTGACTCAGTCAGCGTTGTTTCTGTTTGAACAGGTTGTTGACGTTCCTCCTCAGCTCTTCTTCTTCTTCTTCTTCTTCTTTGTCTTCCAATCGTCCTGCCTTCCTTCCAAACTCAGATTTCCCTCAACAACCGCTGACAGTTTCATCTCTGTCGTTTTTTCTCCTTCTAGTGCCTTCTTCACACCAGATAGAGGAACCGAGTGACAGGAACTGTTTTCTGATTGCACAAATGGTCATGTAATTACGGTACTCCACAGTATTTTCATTAGAAACAAGAGAAATCTTCTAAGATTTAGAATTTTTGCTATGCACTGACCTTTTGAAGGACGTGTTCGGCGACCAATGACTCGGCTCTAGCTGACGATCCACGGACGATTGCCACGGAGACACGGTGATTCCCTGATGTGTGAAACCATCCGACAGGAACCTTCCTTTTCTTTTTGTCCTTTAATTGTAGGATCTTGTTTTTGTTTTTGATGTAGATGAACGGCTGATGGTGGTTTGAAATGAACGTCATTCATTCATTCATCCATCGTCACCAAGCAGCCTTTCAATACAAACATTTTGTCTACTCTACAGCCTTTTCAATGTGGATATTTTCTAGAAAAAGACCCGTGTGATTGGCCAACCTTTGACCTCGTGTTTTGATCACTGTTTGATCAGTTTTTCCAAACTCACTTTTTTAT
>CAAKHB010006669.1:9196-23203 GCA_901007665.1 Aeoliscus strigatus
CACTGACTCTCAGAGAGACAAGGGAGTCTCGTCGGTGTTCGCCCAAACAACGTCAGCCGGCCTCTCTGGAATTCCAGCGTTCCCCGTTGACTACGAAACAGAGTGTGAAGGTGTGTGTGTGTGTGCGTGTGTGTGTGTGTGTGTGTGTGTGTGTGTGTGTGTTTGTGTGTGTGAAGCTGTAGACATCTTTGCCCCGCTCAACCTGAGAGAAGCTTCCTTTGAAGGTCTGTACTGTCTCTGTGAAGTTTGTCTTGTGGAGACAAGAGACCTTGTGCGGACGATAACAACTGAGGGACAGATGTCAGAAGTAAAAGGAAGATACAAGATAAATGAGACAGATTCTGGAGACAGTGTTTATTATGGGATTGTTCCATTGTGGTAGTGGTATCCCCCCCCCCAGTGTTTGTTTGGGATTGGTATGGCTAATATTAAAATTAATGGGGGATCTCAGGGATAATGATAGACCCAAGTCTCTGAATCTAGCTCTGAAGAGGACCCACTACATAATGCCAACATTTGAGGATATTTTACACAAACTGCCAAATGCCCATGTTTTCACTCTTGTAGACGCGTGTGATGCCTTTTGACAGTGTAGGCTAGATGAAGAAAGCAACTGCACAACCACATTTTGGACACCCTGGGGCAGGAAACGCTGGTTAAAGCTGTATTTCAGGGTATCAGTAGTCCCAGAGATATATCAGCGAAAACAGCATGAGCTTCTGGCGGGGCTAATGGGAGTAGAACCTATTACAGATGACATTCTGGTAGTGGGGTGTGGGGACACAGATGAGGAAGCCACAAAAACCATGACAGGTAACTATTAACGCTCATGGAAAGGTGCAGAGAAGTCAAGCTTAGACTGAGTCTAAAGAAACTGTCGTTCAGGGTGAAATTTTACGGTCACATTTTGTCAACAGAAGGGCTCAGGGTGCACCCTGAGCAAGTCAGGTCCCTTCAGGATATGCCTCATCCCAACGCCAAAGCAGTGCAGAGACTGCTTCGTTACCTACCTGGCAAAGTTCATCCCGCACCTCTCGAGGTGTGAGCCACTGCGTAGGCTTCTGGACAAGAACGTCCCATGGCACAGGCTATCAAAGCATGTCACTGCAGTTGAAGAAATTAAGAGACTGGTCATGGCAGCCCTGACCCTGAAATACTATGATGTGACCAAGCCAGTCACCAGTCCAGAGTGATGCAAGTCAGAAAGGACTGGGCCGCTGCCTATTACAGGGTGGACAGCCAGTAGGGTACGCATCATGGGCACTGACTCAGACAGAGCAAAATTACGCACAAAAAGAGTGCCTGAATATTGTGTTTGCGTGCCAGCGGTTCCACTACTACCTGTACGGGGGGGGATCACAGCAGAAACAGATCATAAGCCCTTTACCTCAGTCTTCAACAAGCCCCGCCTCACTGCACTGAATGGTCTCCAGAGCATGCTGCTATTTCAATCTCAAGGTAATATACAAGCCAGGCCAGAGCCACGGTTCCACCACAAAGGACTGACACAAGATACACAAAACACAACATCTGCAACACGCAGAGGGTGCAGGAGGACATAGAACCGATAAACTCGGCCGATTACCTGAATGCAACCAACAAGCGTCTAAGTCAGATCAGACAACACACTGAGGGAGATAAAGTTCTTCAGTTGCTGAAGGCAGCAGTGCTCCAGGGATGGCCAGATCGCCGGGAGGACACCCCTCTTGCCATCTGAGAATACTGGTCAATCAGGGACAAGAAGAATGCACAAGATTGTGTGCTCTTCAAAAGCCAGAGAGTCATAGTCCCAAAATCGCTGCGTGCAGAAATGTTGAAACACATCAGTGTAGGAGGCGATGCCTGTTATAGGCAGGGGCAAGACGCTGTACTGGCCGAATATGAATTTCTCTGAGATGCAAGGCCCAGTTTGACTGAAACATTGACTGAAACAGGTTTGCAAAGGAATGGGCCTTGGGACTCGTTGACTAAGCTCCCCGCTCCCTGTGGCCGTCTGGGAATCCAGGTCTGCGGGTCAAACATCAAACAGTTGTGCTGTGGTCAGTCAGGGATCTGCCTGAGCTGAGCATTGGTCAGGACATTAGAATGAAGCCACTGCCCGGTGACAGGATGGGCAGGTGGAGAAAAGGAGTTTGCCGGCAGCAGGTGGGTCCCAGATCGTATCTGGTGGATGTGGAAGGAACATGCTACCAGCAAAACCGGGTTGACCTGCGACCAGCTGAGGTTGACGGGACAGGGCGCCACCCTGAGCAGCATTGCCAACAACAAAGCAGCCTGCCTGTCGAGCGACCTAGCAGTCCATCCCAAGATGCAGAGGATAAGGTTGTAGACAGTGGCACAAGGGCCCAGGAAGCCAAACCAGGGTGGACTTTACCAGCCCATGGGTGATTCCCCGCTCATGCCAGGGCACAGGTTGGCCAGTGGTAGGTTGGTGAAGGTGCCAAAAAGAATGGACCTATAGATTGGACTGAATGCATGGGCAGTGTTTGGTTTTGTCTTATTATGGTGTGATAAAAAAATGACAGAGGCGGGGGGGTGGAAAAAAACTGGAAATGTCCTAAGGATATGTTAAACTGCTATCTAAAAACTGGGAGATGTTATAGGATTGATCTATTGTGGTAGCCCCCCACCCACCCAGTGTTTTTTTGGGATTACAGAGGGAGTTGGGCCATACCGGGAGTTGTTGACACAGTTTTGGAATAGACATGCTCCATGTCTCCTCTCCATTTATTATACACAAGCAGATGCCACTTTTCCGTCGACACAATATTCCTTATCTTCTGACGTGAAATGTGTCAGCTGCTGTCAAAATGAAGTTGAGGACCATCATTCATTCATTCAACGGGACACTGACAGCGTCTCACACATCACTGAGCTGGAGCACAGTTGTTGCAGATGTCTGTGTCTGTGAGTAGTGTCTGAGTACTGTAGGGACTGTGAGTACTGTCTGAGTACTGTAGGGACTGTCAGTACTCAATCAATCAAAATTTATTTCGAAAGCACTTTTCAAACTTTAAAAATGCAGCACAAAGTGCTTGAACTCTGTCTGAGAATCGTTGATACTGTGAGTATGGTATGTACTGTGAGTACTGTCTTAGTACTCTAGGGACTGTCTGAGAACTGTAGGTACTGTGGGTACTGTATGTGTACTGTAGATAGATAAGTCATTGATCTCTGTGAGAAAAGTCTGAGTGCTGTAGGTACTGTAATTACTATTTGAGTAGTACTACAGCTACTGTAGTTATTGTGAGTACTTTGACTACTGTGACAGCATCTAGTGAATGCTAATGCTTGTCAGTACACGCTGTGACATGTCCCCACAGGTCGTCTCGTGTTTGTTGACAGTATTTTTAGCTAGTTATTTGAACCAGCTCTGCCTCTGAAAACACTTTGCTCTGTTTAAAACTTTGATTCTGCCACTGTGGAGTTTTTTTCCTGTTTCATGATCTCGCTTTCATCTGATCTTTTTAATTAGGTCCCTTTGGACTATGTACTTTCTTCAGTGGGTGACATCATCCTGCACTGGCATCACATACAACCATGATTAACAAACTGATCATCACCAGCTGTGACCACCATCTCACTTACACGCAAACTGAATCCAATGTCAGTGAATGCACCATAAACTGTTTATGTACATACCTTAGGGTTGCCACCTTTCAGGAATGGAAATAAGGGATGCTCACCACAGCTCCTCGGGGCCATGACCACCATGGGCCCGACTCCCATGGGGTGGGGCCCCTGCAGCAGTGGTCTGTTTTATTTTGCGCCACTGTTTCAAGAAAGTAATTAGTCTTACTTACAGCTTGAAATGCTTTTCACACATTCTTTATTGTGTAACATTGTCGCATATAAAGATCTGTTAATTAAGTTACATAAAGCCATAATTACATGTATCCCTATTTAACCTACAATGACGAAAATCCATAACAAAGTGCCATATGCACCCAACTTAGCTATTGCACATCAGTATCGATATATCAATATCAATTAACCTAGTTAATGAGCTATTGTACATCGACCACATGGCAGTAGCCTAACGGAGATCTGTTTGTGTAGAATGTGCAACAATGAACTTGTGAAATATAAACAAAATAAACTGAGAACTTAATGAGGTTGTGTCTAGCTGTATGGTATACCTGTGTCACCTCAACTGCGGTAACCTAGAGGGGAGGAGTGAGATGACAATTTGTTAATTAAATTGAACAGTATTTGTTTGCTGCCTGTCTTATGACTTGAAAGGAAGTCAGCTCATCCAAATAGGTAAACCACAATAATAAAATAATTCATGTTATTCCTCAAAAAAAAAAAAAAAACATTTTAACATAGAATACAAGGAAAGCTCTGCAAACATTTGGTCCTGAGTAGATCCCGCCACGACAGTTTTGCTGGTCTTAGTATTTCCTGTGTTTTATTTTATTATTGTTATTCTTTATTGTTAGATTTAGTGTTGATGTGCGCGTGATGGACATGTCTATTGGATATTTATGACAATACAGAACAAATTGTGTCCTGTAATGGCTCAATACGGGATGCAACATTTAATTGTCAATTAAAAGACAATTTTGTATTTTATGGGACGGGTGGCAACCCTACCTTAGACACATTACTGCACTACATACAGCGGTACTCCCTCATAGTACACTTACATGCAGGAGTACTATTAAAGTACATACTTACATCAGTATTTCTCCTTCACATTAGATCATTGCTGCTGTACAAATATTTGTCCATACACTACTATAATACATAACATAATACACATTGCAGTTGTGGAACAGTGCAAGAGATGCTCTGTCCCTCTGTCCTTAGGCAGCATGCACGTGTGTGTGTGTGTGTGTGTGTGTGTGTGTGTGTGTGTGTGTGTGTGTGTGTGTGTGTGTGTGTGTGTGTGTGTGTGTGTGTGTGTGTGAATGAGGTCAATGAAGTCACTGCAGAGTTCACAGATGTTCATCTTCTCACTGTTGCTGTTTCCTGTTGGCTCTTACAATCTTTAACTTCCTGTACGTGGTTTGAACGAGCGTCCATGCTGGTGATTCTGCTGAACTGTGTGACACTGGGAATGTTCCATCCCTGTGAGGACATCGGCTGTGAGTCCGACAGATGTAAGATCCTGATGGTAAGAACATTTTTATTTCTCCATTCTGTATTTGTCACCAAAGAAGATGATGAACCATCACACAGAAAGATTCACATCCACACGTGTGTACGGTTCTGTCACTCAGCAGGTCTGCAGCTAAGATGGATGTATTTTGGTCAGAACAGCAATCCAACAGGTTTCGCTGGTAAGGACCACAGACACAGGGACAAACAGGACCAGCAGGCGAAAACCAAAAGAATCTCTGTTCAACAGTAACAGGTTAGATCTAGGAATAATAGAGTTGCGACGAGGCAGGAACAAGCAGAAACAGGCAGGCCAAAATCATGGAAAACTCGTGAACTGAAAGCTGAGGAGATTACAGAAATTCAGGCAAGGATGACAACAGGAATTAGGGAGAGTCTAGCACGCAAGCAACAGTCGTACAGCTAGTGTAAGTACTTTTAATATACTTTTCATACTTTGATAAAATGCAACACAATGTGCAGTACGTAGCCCCCCATCCAACCCAGTTGCCAGAACGAATAGTTCCATAAGTACCCTTCTGCAAACTGACAATTCACTGTGTAGGTGAATTTTGCAACACATACACTAACGAACACATACTTAACGACCCTCAGACGACCGACAGCCAGGGAGGGATACCAACACTCCTTTGTGTGAGGTAACGACCCAACTTAGTATTAGTAGCAGGACTCCCCACTAGTCTGTTCAGAACTGAAGAAGCTTCTCGGATGAGTGGCGAAACGTCTTCAAGAAAACCAGAAGTCCAGTTGCCTACGATTTAACCCAGCAAGATACCATGACCTGGATGACTGAGAACCTTCACAGACATACACTAACGATTATAGCACCGGTATGTTCATGTAAGTATTATGTTCTTCTGTTCCTGTACCTTTGCACTTTGTGGATTTGATGTTTTTAGGTGGATCTATGTTTCAATTAATAGTGTAGATTTTAATAGATAGATAATGAATATTTTAATATGCCACAGATTTTCTTACCATGTGAGATAAGATTCATGTTTGCTTTGAATCGCCAATTTCACATGTCCCACTGTTTACGGCCAAAACATGATGCCACATGACAAACAGCGACAGCTGAGACCGGTACCCTCATCAGGGTGGGGAGTGTTCTCCCTCACAGCTGCATGGAATCAGCACCAGATGAGATGAGGAGACAAAGGGAAGACGAAGGACTCAAGAGAGGGGGGAATGTGTAACGCGGGTGGAGCCCATGTCTCCCTGACACAGCAGAGGACAAGGTTTTGTTTTTGATGTAAAGTCATTTTGTTTTTTTCAAAAAACGACCTCTCGGCCTGATACCTTACAGCAGCTGTCTCCTCCATGCCTGGGAGCCTCTGCGTAACAGGCTGGCAAATGTGTACGTACCTCCCCCCTGAAGCCCAGACGTGGGCCACTCAGAGATCCCCGACCACAGTTGATGCTTTGGCTGAGGTTCTGGAAGCGTATCAAGTCACCCAACAGATGAAGAGCGGGGCCACTCCCAGTACTCGTAGAAGAAAGGCACAGTCCAAGGGACAGGGACAGACAAGGGGTGGGACCAGCCCAATGAGCCCAACCGGCGCAGGCCCCTGGAGATCATGAGCGCCCTCGCTGCGAGAAGACTGGCGTTGTTACATGTGTGGCAGCATACGGCCCGCGTCTGTCCAGTGGGAGGGGAGGCATCCATGCCCACGGCCAGTGCCGCAGAGCATCCCCGGTCTAGCCACTGTATGTTAGCTGTCTGCTTGGCCTCCAACATATTTGGAGAGGAGTGGGGGCCACATGACACTTGGTCCATCCTCGACTCAGGCAGCTACAAAACCCTGGTCCAAGCGGACAAACCGACAGAGGAGACCTGCATTCATGGCGACACCCGCAGCTATCCGACCCACCATATTGTGATCCAGTCCCCATGGGGTACATGCACTCTATAGGTTGGGGTCAACAAACGTAACTGTAACCCTACTACTGGGCCGAGACTGTCCCCTCTTGGAGAAGCACAGGCCGGAACACAGAGGCCAACCCTGAACCTGGCCTTGCACTACCTGAAGACATAAGGCCGTGGCTTACGCCCTCGTCGGTTCCCTGGCGCCCACCATGGAGGAGGAGCCAAGAGAAGAGAATGGGAGGGCCCAGGAGGAGGAGCCAGACAGACTCAAAACAATGGAGTCTGTGTCAGCCTATGAGCAAGTCCACCGATTGACAACCTCGGAACCAATGGATGCCAATGGAGAGCCAGCTGCAAAAGGGGCAATTCGCAACCGCTCAGCTGGAGGATGATGCCCTGAAGAATGCCTGGGCACAGGTACATGTCCATGACGGAACCCCTCTCAACCTGGTGAGTCCACTACCCTACCCTCACTTTGCTACATGGGGAAGTATGCTGTATAGGGGAGCCAAAGTAGAGGGAGAAGTGGTAGAGCAGCTTGTCGTATCCCGACCATATATATAACCAAGGTCCTGTATGTGGCACACACGCACCAGCTAGGGGTCATGTGGGGATGGAGAAGATGCGTGAGAGGATTGAAGCGAAGTCAAACTAAGTCAGTTTTATGTATATATTGCCATATCAAAACAAATTTATCTCATGACACTTTACCATCTGCCGGACTGGTTGGGTTGAGAGGGAGAAGAGAGAGAGAGAGAGAGAGAGAGAGAGAGAGAGAGAGAGAGAGATGCAACAAGAGCAGCAGCTGTAATCTACATAGAATAAGTTTCTAATAATAAAATGTAATTTAATTAGAATAAGATTATCAATACAGGTTCTTAATAAAATATGACTAGGTGGAAGGTCCACCATGAGATCTCCAGCATTCTCCCCAGCCCCCACCAGCTCGCTTTAAACTGCAAGGGAGAGAGCAATTCAATTCAATTCAATTTATTTGTATAGCCCAACATCACAATTTACAATTGTCTCGATGGACTTTACAGTCACAGACAACTCAATGTTTGCAGATGGAGAGGGAGGATGGAGGAGCTCAGTTCATCTTGAGAGGTCCCCGACAATCTAGGCCCATAGCAGCATAACTAGGGGCTGGTCTGAAGTTGAACCAGCTCTAACTATAAGCTTTATCAGTGTGTTAAGCCTACTCTTAAATAGAGGGTGTCTGCTCCCCTGACTGACGTTAGAAGATGGTTCCACAGGAGAGGAGGTCTGCTCGACTGACATGGGAGAATGACATGGGAGCGAGCCAGAACAAATAGTGTCAGAGTCAGAAACCACAGCATAACCAACATGTAACAGCATGGTGTTTTGAAAGGCTGGGAGAAGAGCACATCATCTCCAACACTCCTCCAGCACCATAACACTCAGCAGTCTTCCCTCAGGGATGCATCCTGAGCACTCTGATGACACATTGTGAAGTTTGCAGATGTCACAACAACGGTGGACATACTCAACCTCCCGGGGAAAGGTTACAAGGTGCTGGAATGGAGGGTCAGGCCGATTGTCAAACCTCTGATTGAAGAGGAGCAATGCGGATTCCGCCCTGGTCATGGAACAACAGACCAGCTCTTTACTCTTGCAAGGATGCTGGAGAGGGCCTGGATGTATGCTCATCTGGTCTACATGTGCTTTGTGGAGAAGGCATATGATCGGGTTCCCCAGGATGTTTTTATAAAGGAGCGTAAGCGTAAGCCAGAGGTTTTAATTTGGACCCAAACATGCAGGAGAAACCACACAGGGAAACCAGGAGAAGTTGGTAAACAAACAGTTGGTTGCACAAGCAGGTACAGAAACAAGCACGAGAACAAACAAACTCAAAATCAGCCAAGAAAAAGAAAATCACTTCACTGTGGCGAGTGGGCATGAGAAAAATAGCGAGGAACGAAAACAAAGCCACAAGGGCAGGAGAAAAATGCGGCCGTCATGTTCTTAGCTGAGGAACTTGGAATGTAGGGTGAATGTGCATAGAATCAGGGAGTTTTAAGCAGACCGCTGAGGGGGAGACGATTTTGTCCACAGGGAACGGACCGATGAAGCGAGGAGCCAACTTACGCCAGTCGACCCTGAGGGGAATGTTTTTAGAGGACAGCCACCCGGTATGTGGGCACCGGAGTGCACCGCCTGTTCACCACCCTTTGTTGTCCCTCCAAACCTGGCGGCACCGGCGCAGGTTTTCCTGGAAGGATGGCACAATGACATGCCCCTCCTGCTCAGGGAAGAGAGGCGGCTGGTAGCCCAACAGAGCCTAAAGTGGGAGAGACCAGTGGTGGAGGAGGTCATGGCATTGTGAGCGTACTCAACCCGGAGCTCAGTCCCGTCAGAGGGGTTCTGGGTCACAACACAGCGCAGTGTGGTCTCCAGGTCCTGGTTGCCTTGCTCAGTCTGCCTGTTGGTCTGCGGGTGGTAGCTGGAGGAGAGGCTGGAATACCAATAAAATACGCACCCAATACAGCACAGAACGCTTTCCAGGCCCAGGGAAACAAACTGTGGGCCTCTGTCGGAGACAATGTCCACAGGAATTCCATGTACTAAAATGATGGAAACCACACACAAGCCTCCGGTGCATCACCGCCCCTTCAGCCCTATAGATCGTCCCCTAACCACTCCCTGCCAGACTTAAACACCCTATCACCACTCATAAAACAAAACATCCGCAAAGAATGAACACCAGGTTTTTTATAGTGGTTGATTCAATCGGATGGAGACAGCAGAGGAGAGCAGATAGAATCGCCAGAGCAGTAAACAGCCTTACCGGCATAGTCGTGGCGTATAAGTGAGCTTCGGGCTATCAGGTTGCTATCCATGTCTAAAGAGCCAAAAGGACTGGTCGGATCGTTGGGAACTACTGCCAAGAGAGTGTGGATTACTCCTGCGTGAATGCATGCTGCAACCCTGACTGACAGGACCTGACCTTACTCTCTAACTCCAGTGCTGTGAGTACAGTGTAAAAGAAATATGGCAGGTTTCTCTGTTGTTTCCTGGTTGGGGAGAGGGACATTGTTGGGGTAGGCTGCGGTTCTTGGACATGTCGGTTTCCTGATCTGCCTGTATGGAGTCCCTCCTGTTCCTGCCTGTTTTATATTAGAGAAGTCTGTGTGCTGAGTGTCAAAAAAAAATCTGACGTGACTTAAAAGTTCATTTTACCACGAACCTTCTGGGGGAGTGACACTGGCGGGCATATGGATCTGTGTCTTTGCAGACACTCCAGTTGTGAAGAAAGTTACAATTTGGGTAAAAAACTCTTGTTCAAATGATCACATATGGTTTTGTTATTGAATGAATGCATTTTGAGACCACGTCATTCTGTCCTCTTTGTGACGGACATGGGTGCCTTAAAGATGGGAAGAACTGCAGATAACATTGAGGGCAGAGAGACACTGAGTGACCTGATCTGGAACAGTTGGTACAATGCACAGGCTGGACAGTGCCCACTAGCATAACCAGGAGTTTAGTGTCCAAGACAGACCAGTTCACTAAAATGTTATATTGAGTGATGTATAGAGCTGCTTCATTAAAGAAGTGCTTGTGATATTGGTAGAACAAATTGTTGAAGAGGAGGTAATCACACAGACATCCAGATATGCATCACTGATCTGACAAAGAACCAACAAAGAGCTCGGAATGTCTTTTTAATGTTGCCACTAATAAATCAGTAATTCTCCACTGGGAGCTACTACAGAGTTGCCAAGTCTTTTCCCCTACCTGCAAGGATCAAATTGTCCCCATATCCTAAGATGCAGCTCAGAGCCCGATAGGTGTAGAATTCTTGTCTATGCTTGGGGTAAATGTTGCTTATAACACCGCAACACACAGAAAGCTATGACGAATTAGCCTCTCGATAGTCTTTGATCCATGACATATGATTTATGACTGATGTGACCTTGTCCTCAGTGGCAACTGTATTTTCATAATTGCAAGAGGGAAGAATAATGCTCAGGATGTTAATATATTTCCCTTCTAGCATCTGAGTGCGTAAACATGGCAACATGTTTGCCGCAGAAGAGCATGTGACCTACCTACTAACTGCGCTGATGCATTCAAGGCCAAGTCAAACTGTGGAGTGGTAGAGATACTTGCTGTAACTTCTTGCTGTGGGATGTGGATCTGCTGAGCCTGCTGGGTTGAGCACATGGCTAAGGAGGTTGAACCCATGTTCGATGTTTCCAAACCCTACAACCAAAGTGTTGATGGATTGAATGGCATGAGATAGGGATAGAAGTGTGCATGATAGGTTTAGATATGGTTGACGCCAAGATGGCACCAGTGTCAGACAGGCCATGAGGTGCTCCAAGTGTGCTGTGTGTGTGCTGCTTGTAACAGTAATTGTATATAACTTGTTTTATTTCACTTCATTTACTTACTGTCAATGCTCTGTTGGTGTATGATTGCCTGAATTATACTGGTGTATGATAAACACTGACTGAGAATTCCTTCCCCAAGTAAATTTAGATTATTATCATGAAAAATGTTTCCTGTCCTATTGTCTGTGTTTGGAGCGAGGTGGATATGGAGCTGGGCGTCACGGACCCTGCTCTCCTTGTATCCGCTGGCATGGAATGAATTTGGGGAACCTGCGGCCTCCGCACACTTGAGTGGTTCAGGTCCTGCCTGTCACAATACACCTTCTGTGTCAGCCTTGATGTCGCTGTGTCGTCCACTAGTCCTCTCTCACGTGGAGTTCCACAGGACCCTTTTAGTTTTACTCTATTTACTTCCACCTAGGTTTATTCTCAGAAAGCATGGCATTTTCACTGCCATGCAGATGACAGTCAGAAGTATGTCCCCCTGAAAGTGTGGGTGTCTGTAAATTTTCTTAATTTGTATGAAAAAAAGACAGAAGTCATGATTTTTAGTGGTCTTTGACACACAGCCCTCTTTCGCGCCCACCCCAATTGATCTGGCTTCCTTGGCACAGTATCACAAGCCAATTGTAAAAAAAATATATGTGTGTAAAAGTGGACACGAACCTTAAATTAGTAGACAGCCAGATTACAGCTGTGGTGAAATTAAGATTTTTCAAGATCAAACCAGTCCTTCAGAGACAACACTTTGAGACAGTAATCCTTCAGTGACTTTGTGACCACTCTGCTGGATTACTCTATTGCTCTGTATATGTGGGTTAGTGGATCTTCCATTGTCTGTCTTTTGCACGTCTTTTAACTGGCACAAATGTTACTCAGACACAAGCCGAGGGCTGAGTCTCAGAGACGAAGGCAACTCTGACGACTGCTGTAGATTCTCATCAAAGCTGACAGAGACCATATTTAAAAGGGTAGCAGCAATGTGATAGGTCAATGATGCAGGAATGTCACGTTTCTATTGGTGCAAGGCAAAAAGCTAGCAATCAGCTGGTTTGCCAGTGATGGCCTGTGACAGTAGCAGATCTGAGGGGGAATGGGAGAGTCATCTTCATAGCAGAACTTTCGCTAAGTTTCATTTGCCCACTATTACCAAATATGTAGCTAACACTCCATGTCCACATAGAGACTCTTTTCGTGTAAATGGACATTTTGCATCCTTTTGGCCGATTCAAAATGATCCTTTAAATGTAGGGACTGTAAATGCACTTTGTCTCAGGGTGAAGAAAATGGAATATGTTGCCCACGCCTTCATGTCTGGAGAGCTAGTACACATACTTTGCTTATTGGGTCATCGCCCCTCAACATCCAGCCTTCGATCTCTTCCCTTCCCTGCGTGGGTCTGTGTCAATATTCTGTGTTTGCTTTGTTTACTTCAAGCGACAGCGACTCAAAGTGAGCGGATCTTGTTACTGTAGTAACTCCGACAAGATCAGCTTAATTTTCCACTCAATTTTTTGTCAAAAATCACATTTTGGCTGGTTTAATTTGCTCAGCAGACATGGAAATGCCACTCTACCATCTCTTCTCTGTTTTGCGTGAATTAGAAGCGCCATCTATAGTCCTGGAATATGAACTGCAGTGTGTTGAACGAAAGGAAGTGCCACTCCATCATCTCCTGTTTTTGGTGAATTCAAAGTGGCATCTATAGTCCTAGAATATGAACTACAGTGTGTTGAGTCGTTCACTATGGATCCATTTTGATGCATATATTCTTAGTTGTAGTATAAGTGAGGTCCGAACGAGGGGTCGCAGGTTGGTACCTCAGTATGAATTGTTCTGTTGCAAGTGGATGCACATTGCAAGTGTGCTTGGCTGTCCAGACTGGCCTTTAATTCACGCTGTTGGAATGTTCTCCAATTGTCATTTGATGATGTCCAAAAATTAATTTTACTTGTCAACATGGACTCGTTCATATTTTCAAATACTCAAATAAGACCTTTGTTCCAGTTCACAAACATATATTTGTGAGAGAAATAATCAACAAAAAATATGACTTTAGAGTTCAAATACTGAGATGAGATAGGGAGGAGAGGTCACAGGCACACAAACATCGAACTGCAGCACCTTTCAGCTCTGAATCTTCTTCTTCTTTCGGCTTTGTCCCTCTTCAGGGGTTGCCACAGCGAATCACCGATTTCCATCTTTCCCTGTTCTCTGTATCCTCTACTCTGACTCCAACTACCTCCATGTCCTCCCTCACTGCATCTATAAACCTCCTCTTTGGCCTTCCTCTCTGTCTCCTACCTGGCAACTCCATCTCTAACATTCTCCTACCAATGTATCCACTGTCCCTCCTCTGCACATGTCCAAACCATCTCAATCTAGCCTCTCTAGCTTTTTCTCCTAACCTTCCTGTCTGAGTTGTCCCTCTGATGACCTCATTCCTAATCCTGTCCATCCTGGTCACTCCTAAAGAGAATCTCAGCATCTTTAACTCTGCCACCTCCAGCTCTGCCTCCTGTCTTCTGCCTATCGCTAGTGTCTCTAAACCATACATCATAGCTGGTCTAACCACAGTCCTGTAAACCTTTCCCTTCACCTTAGCTGAAACTCTTCTATCACAAATCACTCCTGACACTTTTCTCCAGCTGTTCCACC
>CAAKHB010006670.1:0-13359 GCA_901007665.1 Aeoliscus strigatus
CTGACTGCTCAGAGCCACACAGAGTCATTTTCAACTCCACTTCACGTCCCACATTTACCAGTGATACTAAATATACAACGCTGAATTACAAGGAATGTGGACAGAAAATGACATCTACACATTCCTCTGGGCACTGATTGACACCTCCGCCACGAGAAAGGGGTGGGGGTGGGGTTCTAGTATGGGACAAAGGAAAACAATTAAATGGCATCTTTACTATATTTAATGGACCTGCCCCAAAACACAAAGAGAGAGAAATGACAGACAGGAGGAAACTAGGTGGCCGCCGACGGCTGGTCCAGGTTCCCAGCTGGTGTCGCACTGAGCAGGTTGTCTTCATTGCTCTGCTCTGCTTTACTTGGAAAGCAGAGGATTACACCCAGCCAGGTCAAGGAAACAAGACGAGGTCTGAGAGGCTGAGACGCTGGCCTACATCGACGCTCCCAAAAGGCTCAAAATATTCTGGATTAGCAGCGATGAGATGCTTTGTTGACCAGACACGTTGGTGTCATGATGTACCTGAAGGCCAGTTTATGCTGGAACCCTGAACACTGAGGGAAGGGAACACTGGCCAATGCCAGACTCAAACTTAGGCTGCCATGGTTACCGTCCACACCCTGAGCCACAGGCATCAAACTGTCTTTAAACTCCAGCTAGAAGAAACACACCAACATAACTGTAACATAACTCAACATACAGGCTGATCCAACCTGCACAAATGGCCAGTAGTCTCTGACTGAATGAATTAATCAGGAAAGCAGCACATATCCAATCATGACTGGAAGGGCAATTATCTAAAACAAGATAATTTTGAGAAAAAATGCCAACAGGACCCATGATACGGCTCAGGAGCAATGTTACAAACTAAAATGACCGTTTCTCTTCATTTGAACATGCTGTGGTGAAAATATCAATTCAATAACGGTATGAGTACGTTTGCACATCCACACTCAAACCAGAAGGCAAAGTAACTCATTCATGAAGAAGCACTGAGACAAAGCCATGACACAAAACTGCACCCAGTCGTGGCGAGACTGGACAATAAGGACCAACTAATCCGAATACACACTGGGCGACAATGACCTTACGTCTGTGGGCCCTCAAAACAACAGGAAAATACAGTGTGTCGTTCCACTTGGCTGGAAAAACACATTCTAATCCACTTAAGCTTGTGAAGGCCTGTGAACAGGTCAAGTGCACGGACATGAAGATTTGAAATCAGAGGCACGCTTGGCAATAACAGCGTGGATTAATACAAACCAGCCACTGAAATACACCGGTGACCTGTGTGCAGCTGTTTGTTGAGCAAGTAAAGTGACAGGTGCACGGGGATGTAAAACAACAAAACCGAGCATTTCCCAGGAGCTACTAAAATTAGATCAGAAGACAAAGCCACAATACATAGTACAACACAGCAACTACTACGTTCTGCAGCTCTGACAGGTTCTCTGACAAACAGCTGTCTGATAATGGAGGGTAGCGTTTCCCCAGGGACCGAGGGCGCGTGGACCCTGAGGAGTTCACACTGAAATGGTAAATCGAAACCCAAACCAGGAATACTTGAGAACTTTAGCGTCAACAAACCGCAGACTCTCACCTTCTTGCCCATGGATCCGGTCTTGGAGAGGCAGGATTTAGCCAGAGACAGGTATCCACCGATGACCTCGATCTCCTCTACGGCAGGATAGCGCTTCTTCAGCAGGGAGCCCAGCTGAGTGTACGGGGCCTGAGGGGCCGTGGACCCCGGTGACGACTCACTGGAGGCGTCCTGCTGACACTCGGGTGAGCTTGGCTGGGCTTCGGCCTCCGCCCGCCGCTTGGGCACCACAGTGAAGGTGTTCCCCTTTCTCCTTGGCCCCGTGGGGCTGGGGGCCGGGCCACGACGCAGGGCCTCCAACTCAATGTCGTCTATGTTTGTCACTGGCAGAAGATCAGAGGGAACTTGTTCTGGAGCTGTGGAGGGGGGAGAAGGGAGTGGAGATACTGCAGGAAACACTGCTGGGACTGGAGATGGTGCCGGTGGAGAGCAAGGGGGTGAGGATGGGACAGCTGGAGAAGAGGGGGGTGACGTCAGTGTTGGTGGAGAGGAGGGTGCTGGGGCAGGAGCAGGTGACAGGGACAGCGGCTCAGAGGCCAGAGGAGGTGCTGGGCCTGTGGCGACAGACGGAGGCAGGTCGGGCTTGAATGGTCTCGCCACCTTCTCCGCCTCCTTCTCTCTCTGATGTTTCTCATCATTCTGCTTTGAGGGCGTCACAGTGGGCGTAGCGGTGTGGGAGATTGGCACTCCTGGCGTGGGCTGCTCTACCACTCTGTGAGAGGGGCTGGGGGGCGTTGTGCGTCCCGTTGCCGATGGGGCAGTATGACGACGCTTAGGTATGACGGTGAAGGAGTTTCGGGACTGCAGGCGTAGGTTCGCCAGGGCGCGAGCCTGGGTGTCCCCATCCGGAATACGGGCAAGGTCTGGCTTTGGCGAGGGACGGATCTCAAAGTCAGGGGAGGAGCGTGTCACTTTGGATGAGATGGGACTTCGAGGAGAATCAGCACGGGCACGACAGGTCTCTGGAGAGCATGGCACCTTCAGGTTGGGGGGTATGTCTGCACCGTCCCCGTCTCTCTCTCTAGTGGGCTTGGTCGACCCCCTGTCTGGCTCGTCTCTGGGGGTGAGCGCTGTGCAGCGTCCCCCACTCTCCTCAAACCGCTGGCAGAAGGTAGAGACAGACTGCGGGGGCCTGATGGGGCGCTGGGGGCTGCCCGGTACAGGAGCAGCTGACGGTGGCTTTGGTTTTGAACACCAAGGGCTCTGGACAACAGGCGCTGATGCCTGGTCGCTGCCCGGTGGGCTGGGCCTGGGCTTTGGCACCAGATCTGGCTGTGGCTTGGACCAGGGTCTTGGCCTGCTGCTGGCAGTACAGTCCAGGTCCAGCAGATTCTCTGTGCTGTGAGACTTCTTCTGCAGCTTCCCGTAATTGCTGTCAAACTTCTGCAACATCCGGCTCACCCTCCCTTGCCCCTCACCTGTCTCGTTTGATGGGACCTCCTGGTTGGGGCGGCCAAGGGTGCTCAGGTTTTCCTCACTCTTGCTTAACGTGGTGTCATAAATCACCACTTCCTTTGCTCTTATCTCAGTCACAGCACTCCCTCTCCGGTCCAAAAGGTCATTCAGAGAGCTATAACTACTGACCCCGTTTTGCTGCCAACTGGTACCGGTGTTTACCCCTTCACCGTCAGGAAAGTAATCCGGATCTGACTCGATTATGATGATATTATCCGCTCGGATTGTTCGTATGCCGGGTACGCTGCCGTACAGCTCCAGGATGTGCTGGACAGGACGAGCGGCGTTTTCTCGGTCCTGTCGCCTCCTTCGCTCCTTCTCTAGCTTGATGAACGGGTTCTCTTCCAGCGGACCGAGGCTCTCCTGTAACACCAAGCTCTCCGGTGCCTCGTCCTCCCTCTGTGTCGTCCTCTCGCCCGTCGGTGACCGCGGTTCTTTGTTGTTGGCGAAGTGCTGGCTGGCGGTGGTGATGGTATAGTTCCGCCCGGTCCCACCGCCCTGAGCGCTGTCCCTGCTGGCTCCGCCACCGCTGCTGCCATTAACGTTTCCCATCTGCTCGCCGTTGGCCCGATGCGGATCCGCGCCGCCGACACTCTCCGCGGCCCCGGCTCCGCCAGACACGCCGCCCTTCGCCTTCCTCCTCTCCAGGATCTCTCGCTTCCAGGCCGGCATCCTCGGGCTCTCTTGCCCGGACTCTTGGCGGAGGACGCGTACCTCTCCTCCACCCGACATTGTGGGAGGGTACAGGAGGAGACGAAGAGGCGAGTGGCCGGTTCCGTCGTGGTGTTGCCGGTGCCCGGTGCGGCTGTGTGTCCCGTGGCCGACTCAGACAGACCCGTTCACCGTGTCGCCTCACACATCCCCGCTGTCTCCTCTCTTCTTTCCGCTACCTCAGAGCTCCCTCGGTCCGCTCTGCCTCAACTGCCCCTGAACGCAGCCCCGCCTCATCGCAACAGCACGAGCCACTTCGCCATTTGATTGGTTGTCATTCTGTAGACACGCCCCTTTGGCGCAGACCACACCCGCTTCTATTGTTGACGGGGGGAGGAGGCGTTCAGGGGCAGCAGTTAATGCATTTAGCGGAAGTGTTCTTTGATTAAAAAAACGTGACGCGGCGTTGATGGCGTTCTGTTTGCTATCGGAAAGACACTCATACATTAACAAATTAATTTAGTGGCTCTTCGAGTCGGTATACCACATTGGACATGTGACCATCGATAGCTCCGAAAACCAGTAGGACGAATTGCCTGTTTTTTAGTCGGTTCACTAAACGCCTGCTCTGCAGCGGTTAAATGTATTTTTTCCAGACGTTACTGATCGAAGCAGACGTGTGTTGAATAAAGGCAGGTGGAGGCTGATAGATTGTCATCCAGCATTCGCCGGTGATGCCACCTGTCGATAATCCGGTTGAAGTAAACACAAGCTGAGAAGTAGATCACTGCATATGAATCAGCACTTAGCGGCTATTCTTGGGTACACGAAGGATTACTGTACCTCATCAAACATTCATCAGCAGCCCGGACGAACAAACAGCCAGGGTGAACGGAGACAGCAGGTATCAACAGACGGTGACACCCATGGTGCACCCACACTGTCTAATGGGCTTTTAATGAACACACACATAACAACAGACATGTTTACTTACTCCCGATTACCTCTGTTGGATTACACTCCGGAATAAATGCATTGTCCCAAAAACGAAGCTAAAGACAATGAGGTTTGTCGGGGTCTTTTTCTTCTTCTTCCATCGTTCTAGTTCCAGTACTACACGTGTTCTTTTCCAGAGCATGGACGAAACTGGGGGTGTCTTGGTCATGAACACCAACTTTGACAAGGTGCGACTTTCCACCTGTGTGTATGTGTGTGTGTGTGTGTGTGTGAGGGAGAGAGAAGGCTCATTGAAAATGCTCTTTATGCTCGTCCCAGAAAAGGAGCCAAGGTCACTGAAAACGGCTCCCACGGACCCAAACACAGCACAAGGGTTAAAGATGGATGTGACGTTGTCAGAGATCTAAAGAGCATATTATTGCACACTTGGATTCTGATGTTTGAGTCGTGTTTAAACGTCTTATATCACGTTTGTGAAAAAGCGACATAAAAGCTGCATGCATCATCATTTATGCAAAACGTTCCATCTGATTCGACTTCTTTAAAAGTGTCAACACAGAACAAATGTCAGTGACACACGCGATTTATATATGGACAAAACTTTCAATGGGCCCATTTGCTTTGAAATACTGTGGTTACAGCGCCTCCCTGTGGCCACTGCCAGTATCTCCATTCTGATTTACAAGAACAAGAACAACAACAGTAATAATTGTAATAATAAATCACCTTATAGGCAGTTAAAATTAGATAAATAAAATGTTGTTAGGTAAATCATGTGTCAGTTACAGTTAAATACAACATCGGTCGATAGATAATCACTTTATTAATCTGTGAGAGAATTTCATGTCAGAATATGTCAGTTTAAACAGATGTGTTTCGGGATTGAGGAGTCAAGTAACTGGTATCAGGTAGAAGGGAGTTCAGCCGAGTGCTGAACATTGGTCAAGTAGGTGGTGACACAGAGAGGTGGACAGCAGATGTAGACCTCAGGGGGGCATGTTCATTTGCGGAGTGTTGGTTGGCCTTCAAGGTCACGAGCAGAATCTTCTAGTGAATGCGATATTTGACTGGGGACGAGTGTCCAGGGACAGGAGCAATGAGAATAATGGTGACGATGTACTGTAAGTGGCAGACTTCTGGACCAGCTGAAGTTCATGGATGGGTTTGTGGGGCAGACCGTGATCTATACCAATCCAGGAGATGACAGCAGTTCACTACCGAGGGTTTATTTACACGTATGTACAGATGAAAACACAGGTGCTCTATCAATAAAAGACACACATAAATACAACTTGTCAACTTTTTTTCCTGAATCAACATATACATACGACACAGAATTTCTCATCAGGAATTTACCTTCAGAGGTTTGATAGACATGCAACAGAGACAGAATAGGATCAAAAATAGATCATGGACAAGTGAACAGATTGTTGAGAGAAGATGTGGCACACAACGGACTGCTGATGGAGAACCTCGGGTTTATGAGCTGACACACCAAATTCCTGCTGCCCAGACATTGTCTCTGGAGTTGATAAAGGCAGGCAGTTTGTTGGAAGTTCACAGAACATTCACTATAACACGCAATCAAGTGTGACACATGATAAATAACCAGTTTATCAAACAATTTCCTGACAACAACTTATTAAGTTTCCCAGGAGAGGTTAAACGATGTCAACTGCCTTGACTTGTCAATGACCATTTGACCATGACCATGATGACCATTTACCGGACTGACTCCAACCACCCCTGTCTTGATTGACAGCGGCTGAGAGAACATCGACATCCAAGTTTCAACAAAGGTGACAACAGACCAAAAGAAAAACACCCACGTTTGCCTCCAAATCTCTAACGGGCAGATGAAGAGTGTGCTCTGCTCCTCTGTTGTTGACGACATCAGAGTCCTACCACCAAAACGTCCGCTCTCAATTGACACGACATGCTCGTATCATCAGCAGCTGCAGCAAGATGAACAGTGGTGAGATGATGAGGCCAAACCACAGGTCTCTGGCTTGCTCCTGCTCTGCCAGCTTCTGGCACAGCAGAACCTCACACACCAGCTTCAGGCTCAGCACCGTCAGCACCCAGAGGAGCCGCAGCACAGCCAGACGCTTCTCATTTTCCTGGTACAGCCGGATGGACACAATGGCTGTAAAATAGGTGCTGAGGCCGTCGGCAGCAAAGAGAGGAACAAACACCAGCCACCAGCTCAGTGTGGGTGTGAACATGTCAGCTCGCAGAGCAACCAACATGCTGAAGACCAGCAAAGCCAGCAGGTGGAGAAAGAGTTCAAAGGTGGCAAAGCCCAACCACTGAACGAGTTCCCTCAAGGAGAATAACATGTCTGCAGGCTGCTCGGTGGATGGACTGGCGGGGGACGGTACAGGCCCACGTCGAGGCTGATGTACTCCACAGCTGGCTGAGGATCTGCTGACGTACCACAGATTCCCTTCACTCCAGGCTACATTTTCAAATCCACTCTTAGGAGGAGGAGGATGGCGGAGGTGAGTGCATGAACAGGTCACACTCGTGGAAACCCTTCAGTTTACATGGGAAAGGAAGCAGAATTAAAACGTGTCATCTGATGGACCTAATTCATCTTGTTACTCCCACACACTGTTCATATGAGAACAAGGCCCGACAACACGATCATTTTTGATCAGCTCTTCTTTCATGATGTTGTCAGCTCAACAGTTAGACAATCATCCTCTGACAGATTCGAACGAACGGATAAATATTAAAGTTGAACTGTAAGTCGATGATGGTTCACCACATAATGTAACGTTAGCTAACACACACACAGTCACAGACGATGGTGTATCTATCTACCAACGTCACGTACCGAAATGAAGATATTTATTTCTATGAGCCCGATTTAACGTACCTCAATAGCAGTCAAGGAGGTTTTCCTCCATCCGGCCGGACCCTAAAACGTCAAAACTCAAGGCTAACGAGCCTTTAGGGTTGTCGTCTTCGCTCTCGTCGGCTGGACAGTATCGCGAGACTGTACGGTGGCCGAGTTGTTATTTTCACTTCGTGTTTGGTCGACTGTCTTTTTATACAGTAAGTATGATACAGAATTTAGAGTTGTAGAATCAGAAATTGACATTGTAATCCATATTAAATAAAACATGTTTCCTATAATATTCATGTTTTTAAAAAGTAATAGTAGTTCTACAACCGTGTCAGCAGGTGGCGGTAGTACACATTATGTTCCCTGAGAACCGTCGTTTAATAAAAACGAAGAAGTTGTGCTGGTTTGAGTGTAGTCGGAGGGTTCAGTGGGATCGCGCGTTCTCCCCCTGACAGGTCAGTGCGGTGTCGTTCACGTTACAGACATTTTTTTTAAGTCTTATTGTTAAACAGACAGGTAAAGAACATTGTTCGACCTGTGCTGTGGTTACCACTCCCCACTCCGTTAGAGTTAGTCAGAAGTTTCCGGTGTCAAGGTGAAATGTCTTGTAATGCTAATTCGGAATTTGACTCTCACGCCTTAAAACCAGAACACATGAGCTTATTGTATTGAGTAATTGATCTGTTGCCTTTGCACAATTTAGTAGAAACTATTGTTTTTAAGTATGAGTATAGCTTTTTGGCTGCTTTGGTTTGAATCCAACGTGGAACATTTGCATTCATTTCAGAAAGGAACTCCTCTGGTCCTCTTAGCCAACATGTGTATCAGATCTGACAACATTTTTATTGAAAAATAATCACCGGATTTCTTTGTCTTCCTGCTGTTGGTGTATAAGTAATACTCACATTCAAATCAGATGATGTTTTAATTTTCTTGCTAAATGCAATCGCAGCTTTTATTAGGTCAAGAATAGAATGACTTTAAATATTAATAGAAATACAAAAAACTAAAGATTTCACAGTATGGTCAACAAAAAGCTATATTGATCACTCAAGAGTTTTATAACCAAAAAAAGGCCCCTCTAGTAAAGTGAGCTGCTCAGAAATCCGCTGTTTGGAGAAAGAGCATCACGCATGCTTGGTCCATTTTCACGGTGACTGAGCCTTTCTTGTCTGTGTCACTGATGTTGTGTTTGTGTCAGGGTAAAGATGCAGACACCAGCCACTTCAATCATCCACAGTGGTTACTTCCACCCAACACTACGATACTGGCAGACCTGCGCCACGGATTTGAGAGCAGACAATCTGATCTACCCGATCTTCATCACGTAAACATTTCTGTTTGCTACAAATGAATCCACATAACACTAAAAAAAGCACACAGACACAAGATTGACGAATGACTTGGGACTTATTTTTCTTGTACCGGAATTGTTCTTTGTCTGTGGCTTCAACAGAGACAGTGCGGATGCCGTGGAGCCCATCTGTAGTCTGCCAGGACAGGCCAGGTGAGAGACACGTGGGACAAAGGGACCGTCCAACAAGCAACAGCAGTTCTTGTCAACAGAAAGACGTCTGTTTCTTTGGAAGGAAATGCAAAGCCCATTTCTGCTCACTGATGTGGAGGGTGTTGTCTTCAGATAAGTCAGGGTGGATCTCAGGTCTGAGATAAGACCAGCATACGTTAGACCTTTTTTTTTTTTCTCACTTTGCAAAACCAAACCAGTTTCACATTTGTATTCTGCAGAATGCAATAACCTTAAAGTTCTTGTTTGAGTTGTGACACACTGTGTCAAGCGTGTTCATGTTCCATCCTCTGTCTGCGTATTCCTGCTCGTAGATATGGAGTGAACAAGCTGGAGGGAATGTTGCGGCCGCTTGTGGAGAACGGCTTGAAATGTGTGCTGATTTTTGGTGTTCCTGCAAAAATAGCAAAGGTATTGTATGCTAGATTCATTGTAGGAATGTGAGGATGTAAAAGGGGATGAAGAGGAAGTTCAGTCCTCGGTTTATGGGTGCGCCATGACCACACAGAGTATTGTGAAGCTGTTTACCGACTGCTGAGGATTTATTCTACAGATCTTCTCCAGCTGTTTAGGTTTCTTTTAAGTCATGTGTCTGTTTAGTGCTAAACTGTTTGTACATTTGTACATTATTAATCATACTGTTGTACTTGCTTAGCATGGTTTACCATCTGTACCCTTGGAGCGTACGTGTGTAAACTCTCAATGCACGACAATACGATACGTATCTAAATACACTGGGTGTGATAGGGTACAGGAATGGTCCATTTTTAAATCCGACAGTGTGGTTTGGTTCAGTAGGATTAAGATACAGGACAATGTATGACACAGGACAGTTTGATGGGATATGATGCTGCTCCTTGTTTAAAGTAGACAATCTTTAGATTATGAGCATCAGTCAATAACATGATACATGTACATGTATACATTTATACATAATATACATATAGTGTACTCAGTTGTATGCCAGTGAACAAGTCGGTTTGAGAGAGGGCGAGAGAGTTGCAACAGCATAAATCCGATGATTGATGTTTGAACCAAGATAAAACAGTCATACAGTATTTCAACTTCAATCATCCTTTGAATCATTCTTGCATCACTAAATGAACCCACGTCTGACTCAGATGCTCTGTTCCCTTTGGAGTCACACTGGTCTTTTGTTGTAGGACGACAGCGGTTCGGGCGCAGACCAGGACGACACACCGGCTATACTGGCAGTGAAGAAGATCAGATCGTTGTTCCCGGAGCTGCTGGTGGCATGTGACGTCTGCTTGTGTCCCTACACGTCCCATGGACACTGTGGTCAGTGTCTGGTCAAGATCTGTCTTCACATGGACAAAGCGTGTTGAAAGGAAGCGTGTGCATCTCACATTTTCTGTTGTTCTCTGTTTCCTCCTCCAGGTGTTTTGAATGATGACGGTACTCTGAACAACGATGTCAGCTGCCTGCGACTGGCAGAGGTGGCACTCGCTTACGCCCAGGCTGGTAATATGATTATCTCATTGTCCCTTCAGGCTTCACTTGTTTCATTTTTCTGTTCTAAGGTTACATCAGATTTGAGACATCACTGCACCAGGGATTCACTCCGATTTTCAGACCAGATCAAATGCTACTTCCTTAGCATTAGCTAGAGCTAGAGCCATTCATGGCTGCATGTTTGAAAGGAAGAATGTGAATCTCAGGCACAATGTGAAAAATAGAGGCTGGATGAGTGAACAGCTCTTTTACTTCCCTACATTCACAGTTAAAGTGCGCTTGAGCAAGTCTGCTAAACTCGAGCGGCTCGCCATGCACCTACTGCTCAACCTTCCTCCAAAAATCAGAAAATCAGAAAACATATTTTTACATATCAGGGAGGTTGGAGGTAAGTTTAGCCAGTATATGTGCATACTAACATAATCGCACAAATGTTTTCTAATCCCCATTCCCCTTTTAACATGATTAGCTAACAAAATGTAGCATTAGCACACAGGAGTGATGGTTGGTGGAAATGACCTCTGTAGATGGACGTAGATATTCCATTAATATCAGCTGTTCACAGCTAGAATAGTCATCTACCACATGTATTCAGTCTGATTCATTTAATGTTTATTGTCACTGAGAAAAAAAAAGCTTTTGTTTCTAAAAGGAGGACATATCTAAGTGACCCCAAACATTTGAACCGTGGTGCAGATTCTACTTTACCCCCTCCAGACTCCATAGATGGGTTTACTATGTGACAATCTGTTGGAAATGTGGAACAAAGGCAGGGACTTTCCTACATGTGCTATGGGAATGTAATCTGATACTATCGTTTTGGGTGAAAGAAATAGAACACCTGGGGAAGGTTCTGGAGATAGAGGTTCCTATCTCACCAAAATAAGAATTATTGGGAGCCCGAACACAAATAATGGGAGGGTCAACACATGACTTTACAATTATAAAGGTCAGGATGGTCGCAGCACATGGAAAAGTACATCCCCACCAGACTGTAAACAATGGACTGAAACTATGACAGAGATAGAGTCATATGAACAGATGTTGGTGAGAGTTAATGATGACAGAGGGGAAGAGGGGGGGACATGACTAAATATTCATTGTGTATGTCAGATTGTAATTTGAAGGTGTGAGTTAACCTGTACTTGTATGTAAGTACCAGACACTCGGGATCCACTGTGACCCCCCGCACCCCCACTGAGTGAGCTGCCTGATTGTGGAAAAATATAAACAAAAGCATCCCGGAGAGCAGCATATCAACCACAACCAACACATCAACAAAAGCTTTTTAACAAGGACATGGAAGATTTCCAACCCCTGAACTGACACGTTGTAAAATGTGGTGTACCTGCAGGTTGTCACATCATCGCTCCCTCGGACATGATGGATGGACGCGTCGGAGCGATCAAACAAGCACTGCTGTCCAACGGCTTGGGAAACAAGGTCAGGGTGTCAGCTGTTACCTCAAAGCCTCTCCTTTCCACTTTGGGTCGTCCCCGGTGAGGTCCCAAGTGAGCTGAGCCAATTCTTAGACGTGACGCGTTACAGACTTCCGGTCTCTGATTGGTGACTGAAGAGAGAGGGACGTCCTAGGTGCCACCGTCAACACAGGAGTCAGCTGACAACGATCAGTGTTGTCCCCCAGGTTTATCACAAGTCTGAGGACGTTCACAGTCTAAAAGGCACATGTTTCATTCGGGTCTGAACATGAATAGGTGATCATTGGGGGCTGGTGTGTAAACTGGGACCAGCGGAGACATAACATGGTCATTTACCGGCGCTCCGATGCTGCAGTACAGGCTGAGCGTTGACTGCCCACAGTCGTTGATGGAGACTCTGTGTCACGATACGTTTGTCTGACAACCATCAGTATGATGGTACGATGGCCGACACGGTGGCAGTGGTCATCGCTGTCGCCGGGACGGAGCATGAATCAGGAGTTTGATCTCTGCGATCGTGTGATGTTTATGTGTGTGTTTCACACATAAAACACTGTTCTATGTCGTCCCCCCTGACCACCAGAGGCGGTGCGTAAGCACTGGATATATCTCGTTGTGCAAGCGCATGTCGAGTACGAATATCAACGTCACCCGTGACCCCTGTGTGGACTCCGGGAAGGTATATAAGCCGGTGATCAGCTCCTTCATTCTTCTGGCGAACACGCATCGAGTCGTACAGAAGTACTCTCATAAGTACCGCTGTTTGAGAGCAGCTTCGCGCCTCTGCGGCTGGAGTAACGGGCTGACGCTCGTCCTCCTGAAGGCTGTAGCCAGCAATGTGATGTTTATGTGTGTGTTTCACACTTTAAACACTGTTTTATACCGTCATGTGCAGCCGTCGCCGTGGCGACCCCACTCACATGGAGGAGGAACTGAACTGCGATGGAAAGAACGTGTGTGGTCGAGTCGATCTGGAAAAGCAGCATCATTAGTCGGACTGTCGCCTTCTGTTAACAAGAATGTTGTAAATGTAGCAGCATGTTCTCATCTGGGTTTCTCCTCTGTCCAGGTTTCAGTGCTGAGCTACAGCGCCAAGTTCGCCTCTTGTTACTATGGTCCCTTCCGGTAAGTTCCACTCCTGGATGCAGTGAACGTGTCTGTGACCTGAGACTGGATCTGGTCTCTTCTCTCTGTTGCAGAGACGCTGCTCAGTCCAAGCCAGCGTTTGGTGACAGGCGCTGTTATCAGCTGCCCCCTGGAGCCAGAGGCCTGGCCCTTCGAGCAGTGGTGTGTGTGTGTGTGTGTGTGTGTGTGTGTGTGTGTGTGTGTGTGTGTGTGTGTGTGTGTGTGTGTGTGTGTGTGTGTGTGTGTGTGTGTGTGTGTGTGTGTGTGTGTGTGTGTGTGTGTGTGT
>CAAKHB010006670.1:22269-27571 GCA_901007665.1 Aeoliscus strigatus
GCATAAACACAAGTGTAAAATGTCAGTGTTTAACTTGTGAGTCAGTTCCACGCTGCAGCCTCGTCTTAATGAACACCAGCCGGCTGCACCGAGTGTGGGTCTTGTTGTTTTGGCGACGTTGCCAAGTTTGGTGCCATCATGTATTCACAGAGGCCAAAACCGAAAGCAGTGTTCACCGACTGAACCTGGCAACCCGCAGCAGTCAGAGGCAGTCGCACAGAAGAACTATTAATACTGTAAAAGTCCTATCAAAGAACAGCCTGTCACCATGATGAAATGATCATTAACATACAAGTTTGTAGGTGTTTGACTGTAACGTCAGCAACAGGACGGATGTTATTTTATGGAACGTGTTCCTCCACAGACCGGCTGCTCTGGTCAATGGAATTACACCACAATAAAACCTAAATCCTTAAATTACTGCCACAGGACTTTGTCAGCAAAGTTATGCAGGACATGAGCAGTTGTGGCTTCTTTTAAACCGTTTTTTTTTCTTCCACAACAGTGAAGTTATTTTCACCAAAATGTTGGGTCAGAAAACGTGAATACTTAACATTTGGTCACAGACGCTCCATGCACAAGTCACTGGATGGATTTGTTCTCTCTGATGAACATTTATGTTCCTTCACAATGATCTCTTGAACACGTTGAAGACACAGATAGGTGTTTGATTCTTTGTCCAATGTGACCCCCCCCCCCCCCCACACACCTGAGAGACTGTTTAACATTTAACTCATGTCAGATATTCATTGATATTCATCTTCGGTCGCGACATGAGGATGTAATCTCCCTGTGCTGCTGGGAAAGTTTGCACAGAATCATTTTGGTCGTATCGTTTCAGAGCAGACGTTCTGCTTCTGGCTGCTGGCGTGTGGAGACAAACCGAGTGGCGTATGTTTTAGGCATCTTAATCTGTTGTTACAGTAACGCCGTCAACAAATACCAGAATCAACATGGCTGATTAAAGGAGCAGCAGCAGCACTGACGGAGGTTAAAGGTGCAGGCGGCCACAGACCGACCACCCCCACCCCCTCACCGGCTCCCGCCAATGAATCATGGAGCTGCTGAAGTGAGCTGGAGGTCACTGGAGTTAATGGTTTTGTCAGGACTCGTCCCCCTTCAGCCAGCAGAAGCTGCAGGCGATCGGCTCTGCGTGGCTTCAACCACCCGACAAAGGAGAGAACAAACCGATTGTCATTCCAGCTTTGAACAGCTGAGTGTGTTGGGGTGGACCCTCCAGGTCATTCCCCAAATTCCTACTCCTCATACCTGGCAAATGCAGATGAAATCTTGTGTTTAAAAGCGCCGTAGTTTATTATTTTTCATTCTGTTCCCCTGCTTCCTTCGGACAGTTTTGTGGGTTCAGATGACACGTTCAGGCCGACGTCTGCTTAACGTTTATGAAAGTCTGTGAAACTTTACGAGTCCCATCTGCATTATGAGCATTTGTACAAACGTCTGTAAGCATCAGACGTTCACACACTGATGGCGATGGATGGAGCTCTGTCTGACACGTCACACAGAAGCAAAGCTGAAACAAATCTCAACAAATATTAAGGAGAGCATCAAAATAAACAATGACTAAAGTTTCCACTGTCAAAGCTGAGCTGCAGCCAGGTGATCTGTTCTTGATTGTGTCGGTCTGTATTTGACCCAGGCAGTAAACATGCAAATACACACTGGGAATCCAGTTGTGTGGAGTTTTGTGTATCAGTGTTGTAGCCGAGCAGGTCGGTCACTTGTCAAACGAAGGGATTCATGATAAAAGCTGCAAATATGTTTGAAATGTGTCTGCCGGGTTGAGAAAAGCTGGAAAGTTTCATAGACCAAACAAAGCAAAAACAAAAAAAAATCCGGAATGAAAACATTTCATAAGTCGAAGTAGGTAAAAATGGGATTTGGGACTCAGTCGGGTTCATTAGCGTCCACGAGAACGGGAAGTGGAACAAGTTGAACCAAACAATTTAACGTGTTTTGGTGTAAAGTGAAGCCTCAACATGGCTGCCGCAGCGCACTCACGTCTGTGCGTTTATTTTGGGAGACGTCCAGGAGACGGCAGAAGTACTTGGCATCAGGAACCATGTTGGAAGTGCTCAGAGTCGGAGCTGTGGCAGACGAACATGAGGAAATGTCTGCCGACTGCGAGGCAGCGACCGCTCTGCAGTCGACGTTTTGGTCATTAGCAATTACTCGTAGTTATCAAAGATCCTTCCACTGTTATAAACAATACAGCTTATCAATTAATACTAACAACAACGGCGCCCCGCCGGGAAAGCGTGGACTAATAACCACATCGTACCTGTAGTCTCGTGAAGGGGTTCACCTGGAAGACGTGGATCGATGTGGTTGTGACACAAACACTGGTACCACGTAGAATGAAGTTTATTAACGTCAGAAACAAGCACGCGCACGTCAGTATCACTTCGTTGACGAATATCTGTCACACTCTACCACGATTACTACTGAACTACAACTCTACAGGCAGTGTGTGTGTGTGCATGTGTGTGTGTGTGTGTGTGGGGGGGGGTACGTGTAGGTGTGGGAGGAGGAGCAGAGACTACGTCACGTCTCGGAAACAAAGAACAGAGCATCGGGACGTTTGAGATTTGAATCGTCCATGGAACCAAACACTGCAATATGTGTATGTGTGTGTGTGTGAGTGTGTGTGTGAGTGTGTGTGTGTGTGTTAGTAAATGGTCAGAAGTCGATACTTGTCAACTCAACGTGTGCCCAGACTCAGTGCCTCTCTCTGGGATTCTTCACCGTCCCATCCTTGGATCAGGTCAGCCACCGATGGTTCTCCTGCCGTTCATCCGAGGAGGATGAACGTTCTTGGAGGAGGGACCAATAGTAGTAATATCCACAGGACATTTTGGGTTTGTGACTGTGGGACACCGAGTCAAACAGCTAAACGTTAAAAAATCCTCAGAAATGTGTTAATGTCCGACTCAGTATGACCGTTCCTGTTCTGCTCCTCGTATTGTGTCCTCCAGAATGATGAGCTAAAGTCGTCTACAGGAAACAACATAGTAAATATCAACATATGATCTGTAATGCTCTGGTCAGTCCCTACGGACAGACAGACAGAGGGACGTCCTCTGATCGGTCCCTACGGACAGACAGAGGGACGTCCTCTGATCGGTCCCTACGGACAGAGGGACGTCCTCTGGTCGGTCCCTACGGACAGAGGGACGTCCTCTGATCTCTACGGACAGACAGAGGGACGTCCTCTGATCGTCTACGGACAGACAGAGGGACGTCCTCTGGTCGGTCCCGACGGACAGAGGGACGTCCTCTGATCTCTACGGACAGACAGAGGGACGTCCTCTGATCTCTACGGACAGACAGAGGGACGTCCTCTGATCGGTCCCTACGGACAGAGGGACGTCCTCTGATCGGTCCCTATGGACAGAGGGACGTCCTCTGAGCGTCGTTCCTCGTTGTGTCTCTTGTTCTGTGGAACATGTCTGATGTGTTAAACACACACTGTGTGTGTCCATCAATGAAGCGCAGACATTTGTGTGTTTTTGTCTGGTTGGAGCCGTACGCAGAGACCAGCAGCACAGCAGCGTTCCATGTGGACACACTGAGCAGCCACGTCTCCATCTCTTCCATCTTCTCCATTGTTTGTGTTTGTGTCGCGGTGAAAAGTCACAGTCACAGCAGTTTGTGCAGTGAGGTCAGCACCCACAGCCCTGCTGACATATGGTCTGTATCTTGTCTGTCCCTCGGTTGATGTTTATTAATTCACTTTCAATCTTACTTTTTACTCAAACGAGAAATATCGTCACGATTTAATCACATCTTGTGCGATAATTTGCATACGATGTGCATATTTTCAATATTTTTAAAAAGAAATGTGTCTAATGAACTGTACTTTTTTCAATTATTTCATGATTCTCATTCCTTCTCTTTTTAGGGTTTGGGATAAAACAGTTGACTAATGGTTGTTGTTGTTGTTGTTGTCATCTGCAGTTGTTTACATCTGTGGCCCTCTGGACACTTTCCTGAACATCATGAAACTCTTTCAAAGTGAGATCCAGGACCCAGAAAACTACGCCATTTTCTATCTGGATGTCTACGCTGAGAGCCTGACAGAACGCAAACCCTGGCAGAACTCTGACCCCAACTGGGTCGATCCTGTTGAGGTCTTTAAGGTATGGAGAACCCAGAACACACGCACGCACGCACACACACACACACACACACCACACACGCACACACACACACACACACACACACACACACACACACACACACACACACACACACACAAATACATCTTATATAAATATTATCTGCTTTACAACTCTAAATCGTTCCACAAACAAATCATATAGAATCGTATTTAAGTTATATATAACGTGCATATTATTTTATCATCAAATCTATATTATATTATATTATATTGTTGTGCTCTGTTATGTCCACAGATGACATGAACATGACAAAACATTAAACATGTAACACATTTACTTTAATTTATCGGCAGTTAGCAGTGTGAATGTGAATTATCTCTGTAAATCGACTCAATAGATACTTGTTGAATGATGACAATAATATCATAAAGTGCTGCTGCTCGCAGTATGTGCATTAGAACACCAGCTTCTGGGGGGGGGGGGCACCAGAAAGTAAAGGAATGGAAAGAAGACCACAATCATGAATATAATAAGTTTATGAAAATGTGAATTTCAAGATGATACAAAGGTAAACCAGTAGAACATCTGGATCGAAGCCATGTTGTCCCTGTACGGGCCCGACCTGTGTTTGGTTTTCTAGGAGCGGGGACGTTCCAACAGGAGATTGGTGACAGGTCCAAAAATACATCAGGGACATGAGGAGGAGGCTCACAGCAACTATGTTCCACATTGTTCCACCTTTTGTTGCTGGACATTCACGTTTTCATACAGCGCGAAATGCACCTACTGAGAGCAGCGACAGTTTATTATTACTGCTGTCATTTTAACGCGTTAATTGGATTAATTAATTACGCCGCAATTTAACGCGTTAAAAAAATTAATGCAATTAATTATGAGTATCAACGGTGGCGAGCCAATGCTTGCGCATTTGAATTTTGGCCCATTGAAGGACCCGTAGTCTTCTCGGCCGTGTTACGTCACCTGTGCCGGAAAATTAACAAGGCAGTTAATTGGGCAACAATAACAGACATGGACAAGACTCAGGAGGATGAGGCAAGTGCGTCTTCAGTCGGGCCACTGAACGACCAGTTTATTTACCATAAGAACAGAGACGGGACGAAAAATAAAAACGCTGTGATTTGTAGTTTTTGCAAAAAGGAGTT
>CAAKHB010006672.1:0-12284 GCA_901007665.1 Aeoliscus strigatus
CTCAGGTCCTTCAGGGGCGGTGGGCGTCCAGCTACATGCCTGCCAGCTTTGGATACTCCATGACTGGAAATACAGACATTGACCGGAATGGATACCCAGGTACACACACACACACACACACACACATACACACACACAGCAGGTATTCAGAGATTGTGTGTTTTTTGTTGAACAGATTTAATAGTGGGAGTGTTTGGAGCTGACACAGCTGTTTTATACAGGTATGTGTATGTGTGTGTGTGTGTGTGTGCTGGGGTTAAATGACTGAGAACTTCTTGTTCTCTGCTTCTACTGACTACACACATGTTCATGTTTAACTGTGTCTTATGTGGGTGTGTCTCTGTTTGTGTGTGTGTGTGTATCTCTGTGTGTGTGTGTGTGTGTGTCAGAGCCCGTCCAGTGATCAGTGTCAACGCCACGTTGGACATCACTCCTCAGATCCTCAACCCAGAGGAGAAGACGTGCACCCTCCCTGGCAGCAGCTCATCCGTGTCCTGGTGAGTCTGAGGACCTTCTGTCTGTGGCTCCAGCTGCTGGAGCTCCTCAGACCAGGTGGAGCGACATTGGCCCTCTTGGTTTCTTCACTCTTCACGTGCAGACGTATCTCAGATGGTCATGTCCATAAAGAACACAGGTTCCTCAGAAGGTCTTGTGACTTTTCCACTTGTGAGAACCGTCATCATCTCAAAGTCCAACAGGTCCTGTGTTCTCCAGCTTTAGGGTGAAGTACTGTCTGAAGGCCAGCGGCCTGGGAGCTCCAGCTGCCCTCAGTGAGTCCAACACCAGACACATTTCCCATGGTCCTCAGCTGCTCCTTCACACTTCCTCTGCTTCCCGTCCAGATTTCCGCGTGGACCTGATGCTGGACCGCCTGAAGCAGAAGGAGGTGACAAAGCGAGTTCTGTTCCTGCACAGCCGCACGTTCCAGTACTCCAAGAACATGACCGTGTCCAATGGCCGCATGCAGGCGTGTGAGGAGCAGCACGTCTTCCTGAGGGTGGGCGACGTTCTCCTGAGGAGAACCAGTCAATCAGTCAATGTTCTACTGCGTTAGAACTTAAAACCAATCAGAGTTCTATGTTAGAATCAGTGTTCTACTGTGTCCCATCCAGCTGATTCTCTGGTTCACCAGCTGTTTCTCTTACAGGACGACCATGAGTTCCGTGATAAGATCACGCCCATCTCCGTGGCGATGGAGTACAGCCTGGACTACCAGCTGGCTGCCGACGCCAGTGGCCTGCTGCCCATCCTGGACGCCTCGTCCCCGTCCAACGTCACCAAGCAGGTAGCAGCTCGTCCTCGGTATTCTGTGCTCCGATCACATGACCTTCAGCCTGTCCGTCTGACCTCAGGCTCACATCCTCCTCGACTGCGGAGAGGACAACATCTGCAAACCAGACCTCCGGCTGTCCGTCAGGAGGTGAGCGCCGCCTGGTGGTCCAGTCCTTCACAGATGTTCCGTTGCAGCAGCGTCATGTAACAGTAAAGTCCAGAGCTGTTCTGGAACCTTTAATGTGAAAGGACAGACAGGAAGACGGCGTTCTGCTGTGATTCAGCAGATGAAGAGAACGTTCTCCAACGATCTGGAGTAAATTGTTGATCAATTCATTCTTCTACCGCGTTCCATCAGTTGATCAATGTTCTGTTGGCTGATCTTTGTGATTCTTCAGTTTTATTCTTCTGTTATTAAATTCAACCAAATATTGAGACCTTCTCTGATCGCTCCGGAACCTTCTCTTTATCCATCCAGCACCGAGCTCCTACACAGAACGTTTATTCTCAAATTAAGTAGTTGCTCCCAGGTCCCCATCCAATATGGTGCGGGTACGTTGCCATGATGACGCTGTGTGTCTGTGTCATCCTGATGGAACAGTGGAACCAGCCTGTGGACATCCAACAGAAACGTCTCTGCCCTGATCCAACGTGTGTGTGTGTGTGTGTGTAGGATGCACAGCAGTGACCAGCAGCACATCTACATCGGCGACGACAACGCACTGACGCTGGAGATCACGGCAGAGAACCGGGGAGAAGGAGCGTACGAGGCCGAGCTGCACGTGTACCCGCCACCGCAGGCCGACTTCACCCGGGTGGTCCGCAGCCAGGTGACCTCACTTCCTGTTTCCAGCTGTTGGCTGGATGACCAGAGCGCTCACGCTCACTGTGTGTGCGTGTGCGTGTGTGTGTGCGTGTGTGTGTGTGTGTGTGAGACAGTCACTCAGCTGGCTGTCGTGTGCCTACAAGAAGGAGAACCAGACCAAGATGGTGGTGTGCGACCTGGGAAACCCGATGAAAGGCGGAACGAAGGTCAGTTGTTAGCATAGCCATGTTAAATGGAACGCTCTCCCCACATCCCAAATTCGGTCCAATCAGAGGAGCCGAGTCAGAATCCAAGATGGTGCCTTACAGAGTAGTTGTACATGGAACCACATGTGTTGGTATGTGCTAACAACTGGAACAAGAACGTGTTTTCTTTCAGTGTTGTGATGAAAGTGGAAATGACAAGTTACCTATTCGTACATCCGCTGTGAGTGGAACGCAGGCTAACTTTAGCACGTAGCATATCCACCATGGATTCGCTCTTCTCCGCAGCGATGTGGTATCGATGTGATGACTCAGCTGTTTGTCCTGTTGAGTTCCTGTTAGCGACTGTTTCCAACTGAGACACTTCCTGTTTGGGTCAGGGGATTGATCGTGTTGGTTTCATTGGCTGGTTCGTCGTCGGTGTGACTCGTCTTCAACTGCTGATTGCTGCTTCTCTCCATGTACCCCGACTGAGCAGGTGCTGGCCGAGTTACAGTTCAGCGTCCCTCAGCTGTCGGAGGACGACACGTCGGTGAGGTTCGACCTCCAGATGGTCAGGTATGCACTGTGTGTTTCCATGGTTACTGTGTGGCTGTTTGCAGCAGCTGCAGGGTGATCTGTGTTTTTACACCTGGGCTCTGCAATAACAGTCAGAGTACTGCAGAGTTTGTGTGTTTGTGTTCCAGCTCGAACCAGTTCAACAACACGAGTCCTCGTGTGTCCAGTGTCACCCAGCTGGCTGTGCTTGCTCGAGTGTCCATCAGAGGGTAACACACACACACACACACACACACACACACACAGCTCCCTTTTATTCAGTCAGATATCACCTCACCAGAGACCAGCTGGTTTTAGCCCAGCTGAGGTGTAACAAACCCATGGGCTAACACGCGTCCATGTGATTGAATTGATTGTGAGTGGATCACATGAGGACGTGTGTGTGTCTCTCCACAGGAAGTCGTCTCTTGACCAGGTGCTGCTTCCAATCGCCAACTGGAAACCTAAAGACCCCCCTATGGTCGCAGACGACATCGGGCCTCAGATAGTTCACCTGTATGAGGTACACACACACACACACACACACAAACACACCCGATGGCAGTACTGTGCTCACAGTGTGTGTGTTTGTGTCTGTCTGTGTCAGCTGGTGAATGCTGGTCCGAGCACCTTCAGTAAAGCTGTGCTGGAGGTCCAGTGGCCGTACCGATTCAGGAACGGATCGCTGCTCTACGTCACTCGCTACGAGACGAACGGACCCATCAACTGCACCACGGACATCGAGATAAACCCTCTGAATGTCACGGTAACACACACACCGAAATCATCCCTCTGAACGTCACGATAACACACACACCGAGATCAACCCTCTGAACGTCATGGTAACACACACACTGAGATCAACCCTCTGAACGTCACGGTAACACACACACTGAGATCAACCCTCTGAACGTCACGGTAACACACACACACACACACCGAGATCAACCCTCTGAACGTCAGGGTAACACTGTCTCTGTCTCTGTGTGTGTCTTTGTGTATCTGTGTGTCTCTGTGTCTGTGTGTGTCTCTGTCTGTGTGTGTCTGTGTCTCTGTGTATGTCTCTGTGTCTGTGTGTGTGTCTTTGTGTGTCTGTGTGTGTCTCTCTGTGTGTGTGTGTGTGTCTCTGTGTGTGTGTGTCTGTGTCTCTGTGTGTGTTCCTGTATATCTGTGTGTGTCTCTGTATCTCTGTGTGTCTCTCTCTGTCTCTGTGTCAGAGTCCTCTGTCCTCAGAGAAGAACACCTCCATGGTTCCACCCAGAGAGCGGGAGACGGAGGGACGGAACCGGAACCATGTCCGCAAGAGAGATGTGGAGTGGAGAGACTCGCTGAGTGACCTGCAGACTTTGGTACGAGTCCCTGACACGAGTCCCTGACACGTCTTTCTGACGGTGTGTGTGTGTGTGTGTGTAGGACTGCAGCTCAGCAGACTGTCTGAGGCTCAGGTGTCAGGTGGGTCGTCTGGAGAAGGGGAACAATGCCATCCTGCTTGTCTACTCCAGACTGGATGTCAACAACTTCCTGAGGGTATACACACACACACACACAAAGTCTGTGGGTGGATCCATTTGTCACTCACTGTGTGTGTGTGTGTGTGTGTGTTTGCAGCCAGAGAATCAGAACCGCTCATACCTGGTTCGATCCACAGCGTCCTTCAGCGTCATCGAAACGCCCTACAAGAACCTGGAGGCTGAGCTGCCCTCCAACAGCACCACGGTGACACACACAGACAGAGACACACATACTGACAGAGACACACAGACACACACACTGACAGAGACACACAGACACACACACTGACAGACACACACAGACACACACTGACAGAGATACAGAGACAGACACACACATACAGAGACAGACAGACAGACACACACACTGAGCCATACACACACAGACACACACACCTACACACACACACTAATCTGACTCTGGTAGAGATGTCCTCCTAATGTTCGGTGTGTGTGTGTGTGTGCACAGGTGGGTGTGTCGGTCATGTGGGTAGCAGAGGTTCCTCAGCAGGTTCCTGGTTGGGTCGTGGCTCTGGCCGTTCTGTCTGGACTGTTGCTGCTGGCGCTGCTCATCTTCATCATGTACAAGGTGACCAACATGCACACACACACGGACGCACACGGGCCAGCTAACGAGGCATCCTGTCGGCCATCTTGTCTCCTGCAGCTGGGTTTCTTCAAGCGTGTGCGCCCCCCCCAGGACGACTGCACTGAGAAGGAGCAGTTGCAGCCGGAGGAGAACGGGAACACGGACACCTAGAGGACGGACAGCCACCAGACTGTCCACTAAGATGAGATGAGAAGAACCCTCAGTGTCCCACTAAGATGAGATGAGAAGAACCCTCAGTGTCCCACTAAGATGAGATGAGAAGAACCCTCAGTGTCCCACTATGATAAGATGAGAAGAACCCTCAGTGTCCAACTAAGATGAGAAGAACCCTCAGAAAGAACCCTCAGTGTCCAACTAAGATGAGAAGAACCCTCTGTGTCCCACTAAGATGAGAAGAACCCACTAAGATGAGAAGAACCCTCAGTGTCCCACTAAGATAAGATGAGAAGAATCCTCAATGTCCCACTAAGATGAGATGAGAAGAATCCTCCATGTCCCACTAAGATGAGAAGAACCCTCCGTGTCCAACTAAGATGAGATGAGAAGAACCCTCAGTGTCCCACTAAGATGAGTTAAGAAGAACCCTCAGTCTCCCACTAAGATAAGATGAGAAGAACCCTCAGTGTCCAACTAAGATGAGAAGAACCCTCAGTGTCCAACTAAGATGAGAAGAACCCTCAGTGTCCAACTAAGATGAGAAGAACCCTCTGTGTCCCACTAAGATGAGAAGAACCCACTAAGATGAGAAGAACCCACTAAGATGAGAAGAACCCTCAGTGTCCCACTAAGATGAGTTAAGAAGAACCCTCAGTGTCCCACTAAGATAAGATGAGAAGAACCCTCAGTGTCCCACTAAGATAAGATGAGAAGAACCCTCAGTGTCCCACTAAGATAAGATGAGAAGAACCCTCAGTGTCCAACTAAGATGAGAAGAACCCTCAGAAAGAACCCTCAGTGTCCAACTAAGATGAGAAGAACCCTCTGTGTCCCACTAAGATGAGAAGAACCCTCAGTGTCCCACTAAGATGAGATGAGAAGAACCCTCAGTGTCCCACTAAAATGAGAAGAACCCTGAGTGTCCCACTAAGATAAGATGAGAAGAACCCTCAGTGTCCCACTAAGATAAGATGAGAAGAACCCTCAGTGTCCCACTAAGATGAGATGAGAAGAACCCTCGGTGTCACACTAAGATGAGAAGAATCCTCCGTGTCCAACTAAGATGAGATGAGAAGAACCCTCAGTGTCCAACTAAGATGAGATGAGAAGAACCCTCAGTGTCCAACTAAGATGAGAAGAACCCTCAGTGTCCAACTAAGATGAGAAGAACCCTCAGTGTCCCACTAAGATGAGAAGAACCCTCAGTGTCCCACTAAGATGAGATGAGAAGAACCCTCAGTGTCCCACTAAGATGAGAAGAACCCTCAGTGTCCCACTAAGATGAGATGAGAAGAACCCTCAGTGTCCCACTAAAATGAGAAGAACCCTGAGTGTCCAACTAAGATGAGAAGAACCCTCAGTGTCCCACTAAGATGAGATGAGAAGAACCCTCAGTGTCCCACTAAGATGAGATGAGAAGAACCCTCAGTGTCCCACTAAAATGAGAAGAACCCTCAGTTTCCCACAGCCGTTTACTCAACAGAAGAGTTTGTTTTGTGCCTAATTCGGTGAGAGTGTTCATTTCCTGAAGCTACATGTTCTTATTTTAGCCTGAGTTATCTTAGCCTGGATTAGTTTACGGTATTTTAGTCTGGATTAGTTTAGTCTGGATTGTTTCATTTTAGTCTGGATTAGTTTAGTCTTGATTTTTATTTTAGTCTGGATTATTTTATCTTCTAGTTTAGCCCATATTACCTTATCTTAGTGTGGATTTTCTTCGTTTATCTCTTTACGTAGAAAAGCGAGATTTGATTACATTATAATAATAATAATAAGATTCACATTGTTTTTTAAACGATGAAAATGTAGAGATCAAAATTTCAACGCGACAAACTGTGTGTGTGTGTGTATGTGTGTGTGTGTGTGTGTGTTCAGAGGGTTCTACTCATTTCAGCGCCCCCGGTCACATGACGTGTGAGTGTGACATGAACGACGCTGTGCGTTGTTTACAAGACGGCGTTACTGTCACTAAGGCACTAGCTGCTGACGTGTCATTGTAAACCAGCGGTCAGATGGAGGAAGTTGAATTTGTTGCTTCGCTGTCGGTTTGAAGGGGCGGGGCTTAGCAAACCATTCCTTATGGTTCGATGTTACTTTGTTTCCATGGCAACCGGTGAGAACAGATGTCCGATTTGTACCAGAAAACGACAGAAAAACTCACGTTGGGTTCGTAGCTTCATCAATCAAACCTCATCCTCCCCTCTGCTGCCAGCAGGTGGCGCCGTCACTTCCTCCTGCATGTTGGGTCCTGGGTGTGTCCAGCAGGTCGTCCACACTCGACTCAGTCGTTAAGTAGTTTGGATTTTGACGCTGATTTTATGTTTCACTGCTCCTGCTGTAATGCTAATGTAGCTTAGCATAAATACTGAATGAGGGGGTAGCGGCGGTTGCTGCTGAGCCTTCACTAACATAGACGAGTGACGTGTCGGTGTACTGTGGGGGGGCGTGTCAGTCATTCAGGCGCCAGCAGCTCTCTACTCCACATTTCAACTGTTTAAATTGTTTAACATGTTTTTTTCCTTCCGTCCTCATTTGGAGGAAACATTTTTTGATTGATTGTTTCACAAATATTTCATAAAGATGGTTTCACCTTTGAAGGAAACGACTCCTCATTCATGGTCCGTCTCACAGGACTTGTGACACGGATCGATGCGGTTCTACAGCTCATGTTGTTTGGCTCTAACTCCCCCTGGTGGTGGGACAGCAGCATTGCAGCTCAAAGCTCCTCATCTTTCACCCCCGTCATTCCCTAACATCTGTCAGCTGAAGCGTTTCCTCACTCACTCACTCACTCACTCACTCACTCACTCACTCACTCAGTATCAGCTGACTGAGTGAGTCGTCTCACACAGGAACGACTCATTTCACAGCTCAGCTGAATGTGAAACTGTATGGGACCATGAAGAGATGAACGTCGTAAACTTAAGTACAAACATCTGAAACAAAGTGACAGGACACAAACAGCATTTATTATTTAATACAAGATTCAAAGTTAAGTCCGTTCTTTGGAGTTTAAAGTTCTGCAGCCCCATCACCTCTGCCGGGTTTCCATGGTGAAATGCGTGGCGGAGGTCTATGATCCGATAACTCTGAGGGAACGGTGGGTGTTCAGTGATTCGTTGACGGGATAAACTGTGTTTGACTCCAACATTCAGCGATTCAACTTCTAAAGTGTCTGTTGAGGCAACAGAGCTGAGGGGCCCCGAAAGAATCTTTTCAAAGAACTGACTAGTGATTCGGTTCACTGAGAAGAATCCCTGCAGATCACACTCACAGACTGGAGCTTTAACTCCGAGTCACGTGACGTGTCAGCGACGAATCTCCGGTCTCAGACTCGTGTGCCGTCAGGTGGTCCTGTTCTCGAATCCAGACAAAGCCCACCTGCGTGCCAAAGTTGGGTCCGTCCCTGACGTGGGAGAAGAAGGCGTCGGGGTGACAGGAAGTGCAGAGCGTCACGTCGGTCCGGTCCATCACAGTGTCGTCATGGATGTGCTCCGGCAGGACCCCGCCCCGCTGGAGGAGAATCCTGCGGCAGCCAATCAGAACCCGTTAGCATCACAGCTGTTAGTGTGCTGTGGCAGAGATGGTGGGCGGGGCGCCACCTGTTGGCCAGGCGGAGGTCGACGTGGGGGTGTGCCGACTGCGGGTCGGGGACGCAGGCCGAGGGGAAGTCCAGTGCCCGACGCCGGTCCAGTGTGAAACAACACGCCCCCACCGATGGCCCCAAAGCCGCCACGATGTCACCGACCCGGGAACCGAACTCCCGCACCATGGTCTCCACCGTCGCCATGGCAACGCCCATCAGCGTTCCTCTCCAGCCTGCGGACACCAAGAGGTGTGAGCGTGTGAGCCCATGTACGTGAGCGCCTGTGTGTGAGCATCTGCCTGCGTGCGCGGCTCCGATGACCTTTGACCTGGGGTCAGCAAACAGGATGGGGATGCAGTCGGCCCCCGGCGCTGCCAGAACGACCCCCGTCCGATCGGTCACCGCAGCGTCGTAGTTCTGCGGCGCCGCGGTGCCAACAACCCACACGTCGCAGCCGTGGTTCACCTGCGACAGGTGGAGAACCTGTGACAGCCATCACCACGGAGATGTGTGGGCAGCCATCTTGGACCTCCGTACCTTGACCAGGTGCAGGGGCCGCGGGTGGAACCCGGCCTCCAGCGCCAGCCGGCGTCTGTTCTCCATCACCACGGAGACGGGGTCCCGTCTGCTTGGGCTGCTGAACAGGTTCAAGGAGGACAGGGTGGGGATGGAGGACACGCCCCCGGAGCGGGTGCTGAACCCGTGACCGAAGGCATCTGACGCAAACAGGAAGATACAACAGATTCATCACGTGAGTTCATCAGAATCTTTGTTCACAAACAAGACAAGTCATTTGTTCCATCAAATATCAAATGTCTTTGTTCAACCTTAGTGGAACTATGGATCTGGTTCTAACTGGGTGAACGGTCCCGTTGCTCCTGGAGGGTTCTAGACGTTCCAGAGGATTCTACCTGTTCAATCTGATGATAGTTCAGACCGTCCCTAATGTCCTGACCAAACATGCTAACTGTTGGACAGAGGACGAGGATGCTGATAAACCCTTTAGGACACATGTGTTGTGTCTCTCATACTTCCGTTAGCCCACTTCTTTGTAGTACACTATGCACATGTACAGTATGTACATACTGGCAAACTGCACAAATTCTGTCGGGGTAGTCCAGTCTCAAATCAAGCTGTGTGCACTTAGCGGAACTGACGTGGAAATGAAACTTACTGGCGATACACGAGCTGCCACATGTAGTGAATATCTGAACACGTCAACCTCGGCCCTCACATCCTAAACCACAATCTACAGTGAAGACGACAATGTGTCACACACACGCACCAAACGTACGCCACCACGTCAATGACGGAAAACATGCCGCAGTTTACTAGCTAGCAAGTAGCTAACGTCAGCATCCGCCGGGATTCCATCGGTAGGTGACGTCCCCCGTGGTGCTGCTGGTGTGAAACGTTCGTCATTTGCACGTCCACCGATTCACACGGAACTTCTCGTCCGTTTTAGTGAAGCTAGTTCACCACATCCTCACCTACTCAGTGTGAATGCACTCATGCCCTAGAAAATACTGAGTTTAAGCATGGAAGTACAACATTTGAGACGTGTCTTCACAACATTAGCTTGAAATGCTAAGCTACATGCTATGCTAACAGAGCCACGGGGACAAACTCCAGACGTCATATTGTAGAAGGTCAGTTGAGTTCTGCTCTGCTTTACCGCATGTCAGAATGCACCCGTTGCCATGGAAACAACGGTTGTTTACCAGAGGTGGATGGTTAGATCGCAACCCAACACAACCCTTCCATTTCTGTTGTGAGTGAACGTTACTCCAAACACATTCACACTGACCTGGGATCAGTGATGACGTCAGCAGTGTGATCGGCCCCCTCAGCGCGGGAAGCCGCTGCACGAACGCGCGCACTTCTTCCTCCACGTCCGCGACGGGCGGACGTGTGTGGGCGGCGCCTGCGCAGGTGGAACAGGCGTCAGAGGTCACGTGGTACGTGAAGGTGTACGCGGCCGTGAAGAGCAGCTCCTGGTACCGGACCAACGCGTCCCGGCCCCAGGGGGTCGTGACGACACGTACCGAGTCCAGGTCCAGTTCGTCCACCGCCTGTTTGAAGCGGAATAGACCGGCCGACGTGGACGCGCAATCCAGCACCAGCGCGCCCCTGCACGCGCTCAGCTGCGAGTGCGACAATCCGCTTCGGTTCCGGTTCCCGCGCAGCACGAACACGCGCCGGTCCGTGGCGGACCCTTCCCGCAGCAGAGACCCGAGGCAGCAGCCGTGGACCAGGTCCAGAAGAACCGCCGGCGTGTTCTCGTCGTTCTGAGAGGCGAACATGTTCACAGGAACCGAACCACTTCCTGGTTCCTGCTCTGCCTGGCTCCGCCCACCGCGGGACTGTGACGTCACTGATTGGCAGAATTAAAGTTCCTGTGGAGCAAATGGTTTTGCTATTGACCCAATAAATCAGCTGATTCATGATCAGTCACAACAGGAAGATTGAAGGAACCGATGAAGGTCGAGTTGTTCAGCCCAACATCACAATTACAAATGCTTCACTTTCCATAGAGTCCGTACAATGACCTCTGACCTCTGACCCTCACTCACGAAAAACTGCCCAAAAGGCAGAAAACTCAGGGAGGACCTCAGACAGAGGGACCCCCCCTCCTTGGGACGGACAGACCATGAAGGACAAAGAAGACATTCAGTCTCTGAAAGCTGCTGAAGACAACAGAGACTGTCCTCCATGTCTGTCACCGTCATCACTGATGGTGGATGGAGGAACCCAGGAGATGGGGGGGTCTGTCCCATGGACCCAGGAGATGGGGGGTCTGTCCCATGGACCCAGGAGATGGAGGGGTCTGTCCCATAGACATACATAGAAGGCTAGATGCCTCACTGGCGTTGCTGGCCAATGGAGAGCGACGTTGCCACACCGCGGCCATCTTGCCAGGGGGTACTGGCTCATTCATAACATTGTGTCCATTGCGCATGTACTTTTTAAATAACCATAACTTGGTTTCAGCCTTGACAACTTGAGCGGTGACACAGCTATGCTGCACAACTAAGTCGCTTTTTCGAAAAAAAAAAAAAAAAAATCAGCAATTTGTCCAGTTATAGCCACGTTGATAACGATTGTAATAAACCAAACCGTTTGTAAATCTGTCAAGATTTCAGCAAGTTCAGAGTAATTTTGTTAGAGCAGGTCTCTCACCTTCCTATCGCCACCACACAACGTATCCAAATAGAACCCCATGGCAAGATGGCCGCCGGTGATCGATGTCGTAGGCTCCTCCTTGAGGCATCTAGCCTACTATATATGTCTATGGTCTGTCCCATGGACCCAGGAGATGGGGGGTCTGTCCCATGGACCCAGGAGATGGAGGGGTCTGTCCCATGGACCCAGGAGATGGGGGGGTCTGTCCCATGGACTCAGGAGATGGGGGGTCTGTCCCATGGACCCAGGAGATGGGGGGTCTGTCCCATGGACCCAGGAGATGGGGGGTCTGTCCCATGGACCCAGGAGATGGGGGGTCTGTCCCATGGACTCAGGAGATGGAGGGGTCTGTCCCATGGATGGAGATGGGGGGTCTGTCCCATGGACCCAGGAGATGGGG
>CAAKHB010006676.1:0-27352 GCA_901007665.1 Aeoliscus strigatus
GGTTGGAGGGGGCAGTAACTGTGCAGCTGTCTTCAACCTGTACATGAAATCTAAACACACATGCATGCAGCACACTGAGGACTGAACTTGTGCTCATCCAACGGTTCCCTTCACCAACGTAGAGGAGTCTGTCAGGGGTGCCAGGACGGAGCCACAGTATACAGAAACCTACAGTGTGTTTGTGTGTGTGTGTCTGTGAGGACTGGCACATGTGTGTGTTTGTTTGTGTGAGTGTGTGTTTGCTGCTGTTGGATACAGTGAGGGCATTGTAAAGGCCGGCGGAGGTTTTCGGGGGAGGCGTGTGAAAATGCAGTAAAGATGTCACATTGCAGCTGGCACAGGACGACGCTGATGGACTGCTGGAGCGCACAGCTTGTCCTTTGTGTGTGTGTGTGTGTGTGTGTGTGTGTGTTTTCACGCACAACCCCAAAAGTTCAGCCATGTTGCTGTTCTGTTGTGTAACAGTGTAACGCTGATCCATTCCATGACATTGTGTCATACAGGAACGATTTAACAAATCAATAAGTCAAACAAGCTCCAGAACACTTGAGCACCTCAGATTCTGTCCCTCCTGTCCACATCTTCAGATTTAAATTAGGATCTTTATATTGTCAAGACAGTAAATTTCCTCAGATGTGGTCCAAAATATATCAAATAAAACAGAATGAAAAGAGAAGATAAATGTACAATACATTGTTGTTGACTTCACAACCAAAGGTATGAATTGGTTCCATATATATTCTGTATGCTTTGTTTTTTTATAGTCAGTACATAAAAAACTTAGGAAATGATTTTAACTGATATTAGAAGGAATTTGGGAAGCAGATTGTGATTGAGAGGCAGAATCTTCACTTGACCTGGCTGAAGCTCAGCGACACAAACTGAAGATGTCCAGCACAGATTTCCTCACACGTCCTCCAGAACAAACATCTTTATTTGAGCAAACGATTAGTTCTGTCATAGTCCCAACATGTCCTTCACTTCCTCTAGTTGCAGCTCAGCTCTTTGTACTTTTATGGTAGAAGTGTTTCTTAGAGCTGCGGCATGAATGTGTGTGTTTCACCTCCTAATCTTCAGTACACACTCTTCTCTCTGGCTGTGATCCACCTCTCACATGTCTGATGCCACTTTTAGCGCTGCTACAAGACATTTATACACATATATACTGGCAGGTAAACCATACGCTGGTCTCATTACTAGTCTGTAGATGTTGGTTATGGTGGTTAGCACCGTTGCCTCATAGCAAGAAGGTCTCTGGTTCGCTTCCTGGCCTGGGATCTTTCTATGTGGACTTTGCATGCTTTCCCCATGTCTGCGTGGGTTCTCTCTGGGTACTCCCACCTCTCTGGGTCCTCCCACCTCCAAAAGCATGCTAAGGTTAATTGGTCACTCTAAATTGTCTTTAGGTGTGAGTGTGTGCATAAATGGTTGTCTGTCCTTCATGTGGCCCTGCGATGAGCTGTGACTTGTCCAGGGTGTACCCCGCCTTTCGCCTGTTGACTGCTGGGATCGGCTCCAGCACACACGTGACCCGTAATCGGAATAAGCGGCGGAATGAATGAATGAGAAGACATTGACTGTCAAACGGGCAAATGGCAGGGTACACCCTGGACCAGTCATTGAAACAATTTAAAATAAATCACTTTACTGTGTATACAGTATATACATTGTGTGTATACAGAAGGTGGTTGATGGATGGTGGATGGCATGTTGTTGAACACACTTTTTTCCTTTTCTCTGCCTTTGCAGACACAGACGCGTATCCAGACTCCTCTGTTTACCTATCTGAGCATCCACCATGGTTCGGAGGAGGTTGGACTGGTGGATCCCGTGCTGACGCATGCAATCCCTGGATATCTGCCCAGAACATCCCACACTCCACCTCGTTGTCCATAAGACTTTGTTCTCCCCATCTGACGAGTCAGAATGGCCAGCTTGGTGCTCAACGAGACTGGGATGGAGGACTGCGGCATTGATGACTCCTTCAAGTACAACTTGTACTCGGTGGTGTACGGTGTGGTCTTTGTCTTGGGCCTCATCACTAACTGTGCTGCACTCTTTGTGTTCTGCTTCCGGATGAAGATGCGCAATGAGACAACGATGTTTATGACAAATTTAGCTTTATCTGATTTAGTATTTGTTTTCACGTTGCCATTCAAGGTCTTCTACAATGTTAACCGCCACTGGCCGTTTGGCGATGGACTGTGTAAAGTATCGGGAACAGCCTTCATTACCAACATTTACGGGAGCATGCTCTTCCTTACCTGCATCAGTGTAGACCGCTTCCTGGCAATCGTTTACCCTTTTCGCTCCCGCTCCGTCCGCACACGCAGGAACGCAGCACTGGTGTGTGCAGCTGTCTGGTTGACCATTGTGGGAGGAGGGATATCGGTCACATTCTTCTCCACCATCAACAGCACAAACAGAGCAACAACCTGTTTTGAGGGCTTCTCCAAGACCACCTGGAGGACCTACCTGTCCAAAATCACCATTTTTATTGAGGTGAAGGCTCTGATTGTCACACAGAAACCAATCATCTTTCGGATCCAACCTTTAGCATAACATTGGGGTGTGTGTGTGTGTGTGTGTGTGTGTGTGTGTGTTTTGTTTTCTCTACAGATTGTAGGATTCCTCCTCCCTCTCCTGGCCAACTTGATATGTTCCTCACTGGTTCTGCGAACGTTGCGGCGGCCGGTAACTGTTGGTCATCACGGCTGTGACAGCAAGAGACGTGTCTTGAGGATGATTCTGGTCCACCTCGGCATCTTCATCATCTGCTTTGTCCCTTATAACTCCATCCTCTTTCTGTACGCCTTAGTGCGGACACAAGCCCTGGCCAACTGCGCTGTTGAACGCTTTGCACGAACTCTCTATCCCATCACTCTGTGTTTGGCCAGTCTCAACTGCTGCCTGGATCCTGTGGTCTACTACTTTACGTCGGAGAGCTTCCAGAAGAGTTTGACCTTGGGGGCTAAAGGATCCGGGTCCCGGCCTGAGAGTATTCCCCGCAGTGACACAGAGACACTGGACTCTTCTAACACTATTGCAAGGGACACAAACACACTGTCCAGCAACGGAAAACAGTCTAAGATGTCTGAGAGTCGATTGTGACTCAGGAAAGGAAGGACGAACTGGACAAGTTTTGAAGACAAATATCCTTGAGTGTATAAAGTAAAGCAGTCAGCTGTTTCATCCTGGAAGTGACAAACACATAACTCACCAGATTATTTAATTCCTGAGGTAAGTCCTGAGGTATGGCCTGGGCTTTATGAAGTAATCCACCGCCGAAGAGCAGAGGAATGTATAAGTGTTTTTTTATGCACAAACAAGGAGCAGAGAGCTAACTACACTGGGACAATGGTGAATCCAGTGACCCGCACAGCCTCTGAAAGAGACACAAACACACTATCAGTCGGGCTGTGCTGGATTGTGGATGAGATGGCTATTTAGATCCAGTCTCAAAATATGCTGTTAAGTACTTGTGTAACAAACTGAGTCCTTTGATTTTATCATTCAGTTTCACAAAACAGTGTTAGACATTAACATTATTTTAACACAGCAGACTGACCTGCTGACAAAAATGTGTCTCATGTTGACGTTTGAGGCCATTAAATGACTGTTTTGAACAGCTGTGATGGCTGCTTTCCTTATTCCATGCTTTGATCAAACTGCAGTGGTCTGGATGCTTTCAGCAAGACTCTATGCATGTGAACACTTAGAGACATGTTCAACAGCCACCGCTGTGATGTCGTGGGCGCAAATGGTGGCTGTGATCCAGTTGATTGTGTGTGTGTGCGCGCACATTGTGGCCAAATGCTTATTATGACTGAGGCAATGGTCCATTGTTTCTGTTGAATGAGGTCTCTCTGTCTTAATCTGGCTTTAGACTTCAGATCTGCTCAAAGTCTCTTACACACGACAAAGTACAGCTCTTGACTAAATACTCACTGAAAAGCAGGAACAGTAAATCACATTAGTCAGCAGATATTGGCTGTAGTGTTATTGACATTGTTTTGGGGGGGTTATTTGGGTCACGTAACTGTCACAGCACAGCAGCTGCTTCACGTCCATGTTTTTAACCAAAGGTCAATGTGACGGGTCCCCCCCCCCACAAAAAACGGTGTTCACATGGACACATTGACTGACTGTTAGCATGCATCCAAGCTCTTCCTTTACATTGCTGTTGAATGCACAGAATACCCACAAACCACCAGTGTAATGTTTATAATGTGCCGTTCTTCTATGGATGACAACGCTGCAATAATTTAAGACCCAGCGGTGGACGTCTGTGTGTCTCTGTGCAGGCTGCTGCAGGAGCCAACGTCTGGCACATTATACAAGATGTTAATTTCAGCTGTTTATCCTTTCATTCATAGAGCGCTGCAGTGCTTCATGTCCTTATTAAGGTTACAGACCTGCTGCGTTGTATGGTGTGAACACAGAGGAAAGGATCCGAGCAAGTGCGTTTTGTATGATATGACGGATGTGAGCATGTGGACGCAGCAGTGACAGAGTGACAACAGAAGAGGTTTTGGGGTCAAGGTTCACAGTGAGGAGGATAACTATACTGGAATGGGTGGAGAGCGAGCAGGAAATAAGAAGAGAGGGAGTTAAGGAAAACATTTTAGGCCTTAACCGTTCATGTCAAGAATATGGTTGAAAAACACATCAGCAGTGTATTTTAAAGAGTATCTTACCCCCAAAACCACCTTTTCAGCTGAAGACTGTTTTATCTGGATGTTTAAGATGTTTATGATCTACATTTTGTGCTAACAACAGCATATGGAGTGCAGGTCGAAGCCTGTTAATTACGTCTAAATTCACTTTACAATGCATTTGGTGGTGACTGACGTCATTTGATGGCAACTGACGTCACCATCAGCGGTTCACCCTGAAGTCCCTCCCGCTCCCCGTTACTATACAAAGATTCCATTTGCCATTATCAAACTAGAGAGTAGGGTGGATTCAGAGCAGAGAGAATAGCAAGTAATTTGTCAGATTGTATTGTTAGCGTAGTGTATTTTAGTGTAGGTTTAAAGTTAATCGTGTGTTTGTAGTATTCATGCTACTTCATGTGTTTCACTTGTGTTGAGGTCAGTTAGCTTTTTTTAGCTAGTTACCTAAATGGTTCAGCAGTGTTCGTATGCCCCTTATGGTCCATGTCTTTAGATGTAAAACTTCTCAGTGGCTGTGGACTGAGTACAGGTCTGTTCTGACCTCTAGTGGCCAGACTTGTGTTGCTCTGAATCAGAAGCAGAATTACTTCATTTATCCCAGAGGGTTGCGACTCAGCCAAGTAAGGAAGAAATAGAGCTGTATTATGCAGAAGTGAATAGAAAGCCTAAAAAAATGCTATCATGTTCAATATAAAAAATAAGTATTTAATAAAATATGAATAAAATATAAGAATGATGATGATGGATCAGCGCTTTTCTAGATGCTTTACGGTGGATGTGCATTATTCATTCATGATGGTGCACAAATAAAGTTATATGTATACACACACATACATACGTGTGTGTGTGTGTGCGCATAATACACACACACACACACACTAAATACACAGGCTGTGTTTCACACCCCTGAATGTGTGAAATATATCTGTTATCATTTGTTAATTCAGCAGGTTTGCATGCATCACTTCTTTACCCAGCGCAGCCTGACAAGCAGCACAGTCTCAAGTGGTTTAAAAAGAAACAGAAACTTTTAGAGATGTGCATAATTTTCTTCGTCCTGAAATTCCCCACATCTGAAACCATGAAGCACATATGAAATGTTGCAAGCATCATATATTCACTGATGCACTCACAGAAAAAAGGAAGTGTTGTATCTGATGGAGGAAGCAGATCAACTGTTGCATCAACTGTTTTAGCTGCAACAACAAACCGTGAGAACGTCTGTGTGTTATTGTAGGTCAAATATGTCATTGTATAATATACATAAATTATCAGAACAGATGTGCTGAGTAAATAGCATGTCATCTTGGTTGATTACTTTGAATTACTATTTTAATAGTTTCATTATTTTCCATAACACCATCAGTGCCACAACGACATTGGCCAGTGTTGCTTATCATCACAATCACTGAGCCTGGACCAGCCCACACCGGATGTCAACAACAGGAACCACATCACTTGCTCATATTCACAACACAGAAACTTTGCAACCCGGAAGGCTTAAACTTGTGGGCAGCCTGTGTGGGTCTGTTAGGGTGTGAAGGTGCTGGAGAATTATTCTCATACATGCTGAGCTTTTCTGGAGAAGACGGGGGCAAAACAGAAGGTAATGTTTGCAGAAATAAAGTGTACAGACGTCAAACTGCTACAGAGGTTGAAGAGGTTTGTTTGTTCACATCACACTGAAACACTGGAATCACTTCTGTTACCGCTAGTATCTATGGGCACATCTGGAGACTTTTACCACCTCAGGTCTGATTTGATCATTATAAAGAGATCTCACGATGAAGAGTTGAATATGACATATTTCTATGCACAAATGTTTCCCAAAAAAGCTGCTTTATTCGATTTCGACTTTCTGGTGGCATGAAGGAAAACTGACTGACTGCAGACTGACCAGCCGTGAACCAACTGAACCAACCGTGAGAACCATCCTAAATTCTGATGCGCTTTTACAGGGGAAAGCCACATCAGAATTTTTGTTAAGCAGCAAGCAAGAGGTTTGATCCCCAGGAGGAGGAAAGGTGTGGCCTTCTAGGCAGGGGGAAGGAGCAGCACTTCATTGATAAGCAGAACTTGATAAACTTCATGTTGCTCTCTAGTTGTTTCCTGCTGCAATCCAGACAGGGACATCTCAGATTTATGGCATTGCTGCTTTTAGCATGAAAAAATGGTGAGGAAAACTGAAGAGACTCAAAGCAAGGAAAGGTTGTTTGTTCTGTTTGCTATGATGTCTGTTCATGATGGATTTATTTGACAAAGCAGGTTTAGTATGTTTATGTATGTTTTATCATGTTATTTTAAAATGAGAAAAAAAATGTCCTAAATGTTCCTAATTTCAGTTTTACTGATAAACTGAATTTTAACATATGAAACTTTAAAGATGTTTGATTTGATTTCTGTTGGATTATGTGAAAATGAAAACTGAAAACTGAAAGGATTAACAAACTCAGGTTTTTCTAAACCTGCTTTGTGGAACCAACCCAGGTCTCATACACACACACAGATTATTTACTCTCACAGGGCTGAACTGTTGTACAAATAGTAACATTTTGAGTTATTTCAACATATTAAATGGACTTGAAATAGGTTGGAAAACATCACACTGAGCCGTTAACCTGAGCATCTGGACCAGAATCTGCTCATCAAAAATCAGAATTAGATGACACCTTGCTGTCATGACACCCATGAGACATCATCTGGCTTCTTCTGACTCAGACAACATGGAAACATAAATAAAAGCAGAAGCAGATTTGACAAACACCTGCTGTGCCAGAGGAGAAACATGTGACTGAAGACTAATGTTGTATGTCTTCAATTTTCCTTCCTAACTGGAGATGTAATGTGACACAATAATCTATCAATCTATCAATCAGTCAGTGAAAAAGTCTTGCACTGAAAGAGAATAAACATTCATTCATTCATTTTCTGCCACTTAATCCGGTTACGGGTCACGGGTGTGCTGGGGTGAAAGGTGGGGTACACTCTGGACAAGTCGCCAGCTCATCGCAGGGCCACATGAAGGACAGACAACCACTCACACCTAAGGACAATTTAGAGTGACCAATTAACCTCAGCATGCTTTTGGAGGTGGGAGGAAGCCGGAGTACCCAGAGAGAACCCACACAGACATGGGGAGAATATGTAAACGCCACATAGAAAGATCCCAGGTTAGGAAGCGAACCAGGGACCTTCTTGCTATGAGGCTATGCTCTCCCCATGTCTGTGTGGGTTTTCTCAGGGTACTCCAGGATCTTCCAAAATCATACTGAGGTTAATTGGTCACTCTAAATCTAAACCTGTTGGTGTGAATGTGAGTGTGAATAGTTTTCTGACCAGCACAACCGAGACCTGTAATCTGAGCAACAGGAGAAGATTAATGAATATGTAAACTCCATAAACCAGCTCGTCATGAGAAGAATTTTGTTCTCCTGCAGATGTTCCAGGTATCAGAGGAGGATTGTTGACTCGTGTGATTGGTGTTTGTGATTAGTGTGACAGTGAGAATGAGTCTGAATGCGTCGTGGGACGAGCCTCAGCTGTACTCAGGCTGTGGCCACAACATGACGAGCTGGAACCAGCTGATGGACAAGATGTACACGTACTTCTACCTGCTGCTCTTCATCCCAGGGCTGCTGCTGAACACCATCGCCCTCTGGGTCCTCTGCAGACATATCAGGTACACACACAAACTCCCGCACACAGAGCACGGATTATTCTAAGGATGATATGTGTTTTTCTTTATAGCAAGAACACAAAGGCTGTGATCTTCATGATAAATCTGGCAGTGGCAGATCTGGCCCACATCCTCTCTCTGCCGCTTCGGATTTATTATTATTACACACACGCTTGGCCGTTTGGACGCGGCGTCTGCTTGTTCTGCTTCTACCTCAAGTACCTCAACATGTACGCCGCCATAGTGTTCCTGGTGAGCCGGCAGTGAAGTGCTAATCATCCTGACATGATAAGTGTGGGCACCAATCCCCCTTTCTGTTTGTTTCCAGGTGTGCATCAGCGTCCAGAGGTGCATCTTCCTGCTCAAGCCCTTTATTGCTCGTTGGTGGAGGCGGCGTTATGACGTGTTGATCAGCGTGTTCTTGTGGCTGGTGGTTGGTGCAGCCTGCACACCTTTTATTTTCATGCGCAGCAGCAGCAAGAGCAGCATCTTCTCACAGAACTTCTTTAACAAATCAGTTTTTCTGGATGCCAACGCCACCCAAGACATTACATCATATGTGGAGCTACATGAGCCATTTTTGAGCCCCAGCACCTTAACGGAGGTCTTCAGCACTGCTTCTGCCACAGACAGCTGCTTTAAGGACTTACCCATGCGTCACTTGTCCTTGTCTCTGACGATCACCATCATGGTTTTCGCAGAGCTCTGTGGTTTCCTCATTCCTCTGGTCTGCATCAGCTACAGCTCCTTTTGCATCTGCCGATCTCTGAACCAGGTTCAGGAGGTCAAGATCAGCTCCTCAGCACACAGCCGCCTCCAGTCGGTCACATCGCTGGACAACAATCGGGAGAAGCAGTCGAGACGGAGCCATGAGAAGAGGCGAGCGCTGCGGATGGTGATGAGCTGCTCCGGCCTCTTCTTGTTGTGTTTTGCCCCGTACCACATCAACTTCCTGCTCTATCTGATGGTGTCCCAGAACATCATCTCCCACTGCACCATGAGTCTGGCTGTGCGTCAGTTCCACCCGGTGTCCCTGTGCTTGGCGAGCCTGAGCTGCTGCCTCAACCCTTTGCTCTATTACTTCCTAACCGCTGAATTTCGACTGCACCTGAACATACGCTCTCCCTCACTGCTCTCCTCTCCACACAGCTCCACGTCCCGTCATCCTGCACCGCAGAGACTGATGAGTGCAGAGAGCAGTTTCTCAGACAGAGAGTGATGGCTGGTATTGATGGAAACGGACAAAAAAATCAAGCGGTATCAATTCCAGATCTGAATGTAAATACGCTGTGTGCTGTGAAGAAAATGCTACTCTGCCCTTTCTTTCTTTCTCTTTCGTTCTTTGCATCACAAAGAACTTTTACTGTCTCTTGCTTGAACAAAGTTGATTTTTCCACCTCAGTTGGCAGCAGCAGCTGCTCTGAACCGGAAAGCGTGAGAACCTGAGGTTGGGTTTGAAACTGAAATTCAGCCTGTGCCTCCTTCTGCATTTGCTAAACTCATCTAAGCCATTGTTGACAACACACCACCCTCACCCGCAGGCAGGCAGGATGTAGGAGAACACCCACTGAAGAGAAGAACAGCCGTCTCAAGTTCTCCAGCGTGGCATCAAGTTTAAGTTTAAGATATTTATATGAGCGCCAAAAAAAGTTTATGAAATGTCTATAAGGAAAAGCTAGATCCCAATTTTAAAAGTGGAGATAAACACTGTCTGGAAAATTACAGACCAATATCACTTTTGCCGCAATTTTCAAAAATTATAGAGAAATTGTTTGTCAAACAATTAAATCTGTTTATTCATAAGAATAAATTAATAAGGATTCAGAGAAAGCCGAACTAATACCTTTGCAGTAATGCAAATGGTAATCCAAATGTAAGTGATTTTAATGTTAAATCTTGTTCTTGAGACTAAATTCATTGGGGTTGTCACTGACCAAAAGTTAACTTGGAAACAACACATTGAATAAAATCACTTGTAATCCTGTATAAATCCAGAAATATATTGAATTCCAAGGCATTGCATTTGATCTACTATTCATTGATTGTTCACGAAACGTCTTGGGTGGAATTATGGGGATCCACTTTTAAAACCACCTTAAATTCAATAACAAAACTGTAAAAACGAGCCATACCTATCATCAATATGGCTGATTATTATGCTCACGCAGAGCCACTTTTTTGAAATTCTCATGTTATGAGATTTTATGATTTGTTTTATTGTAAAATAATGCAAATTATTTTCAGTGCAAAATAAAAAAAAAAATCCCTGACTCAGAACAGAGGTTCTTTTCAATTCAGGAGAGTCCATATAACCTTAGAGGTGTTTGCAAATTTACTGTCCAAAAAGCTAAAAAAGTTATGAAAAAGAGATGTGTCTCTATTACTGCAGTTCAATTCTGGAATGATGCCAACATAAATTTTAAAACGTGTCATTCTTTTTTGTTTTTTTAGAAAATGGTGTGTAAAGCCATTCTCAAGGTTATAAGTGTAATTGATTATCGGTTGTTTCTTTGTTTCTCTGAAGGTTGGTAGTTTAAAACGTGGATAATATAGATTATCTGTTGTTATTTCTTTGCTTTTTTGAAGATTGGTAGCCTTAAAGGCTGTTGATATAAGAAATGTCAGTGCTGTGTCCAATGTTTGGTTTGGTGTCATGACTGAAAAAACTATTACTAAAACTGACGCTTCATTCTATGATCCTTTCACCAAGTGGACACATGTGGTGGCAAGACAGTGTCAACAAGAAAGCGTCCTTGAACAGAATAACAGAAGTGTCAAATATTCTTGTAAACCACACCCCCCACACTAACACACACACACACTAACAGGAAGCACTGTGCTCAAACGTCAGAGAGACAGAGAAAGCAGAAAGAAATGAAAGAGCGAGAGAGTGAAAGAACAGAATGTAACATCAGATGAAGATGGAAAACACTTCATGAAAGCAGCAGATGAGGTGAGAAGACAAGAGCAGAAGTGAGAGAGAGCGATATAGTGAGAGAAGAAGAAGAAGAAGAAAAAGAAGAAGAAGAAGAAGAAGAAGAAAAGAAGGACTAACTGAAGGGATGATGTATGCTCGCTGCTGGCTGAACCATCTCGTCACCAAGGAGACAACACAGATTCAAACTTGAACCACTGAGGTGAGAAAACAAATTTCTTCAACACAAAGAAACAGTTTGAACTTTGTGGCTGTTGCAGCTGAATACTTGAAGTATGGAGTCATGCCTCGTGGGGGATCCCACATGTTTCTCCAGTGTGAGGAATGTTTGTAATGTTGAGTGTGTGTGTGTGTGTGTGTGTGTGTGTGTGTGTGTCAGTTCCCCTCTGAGTCAGGACTGCAGCGTATGTATATACTGTATGTACATGGTTGTATATGGTTGTGTCTAAATGCAGGTGGACGTACGTAACCTGGCCGCTGAAAACTGATGATGCTTTGAAAGTAGATCTCGTGTGTGTCAGAGTGGAACAAATGTAACACGTCATCATCGACCCACAGCAAGATGATTCACTTTCCACTGGTACAACGTGAGAATTCAAAAGTAGGGTGCATCAGCCGTCAACAGGATGAACTGACTGAGAACAGAGCAGAGTGAACGTGTTCAGGTTGTTTAGTGTAGAGTAATGGGAACCAAACTGGTCAAAAGTCACTCAAGCTAAAAGTGAGGCGGGGAACTGAGGGAACTGAGGGTCTACTGGGAGCACTTTCTGAGGAAAAAAGGCAGCAAGGAGCCAGCTGTGGAGCTGAATACAAACCAAATGACCTCAACACTTTGAAATTCTTCAAGTAATTAAGGACCCTACATGTAAGTATTTTATCTGAAAACATCATCTAAAATAACAGTAAGCATATTAAGAAACTAGCAGCTCATTTCAACCCATTATTATCATCCTCATCCTACATTCATCTTATCTCCTATAATAAATGTATTGATTATCAAAACCTGCCTTTGACACTAATAGTCAAATAGTTATTAAAACAATAATTCACAACCTTGTTACACAAATCATGACCTCTGAGCTCTGTTCCACTGCTGTTATTGTGGAGTTCTAGATACAGATGCTGAAAATGTCTGACAATGAGGAAGAATCCTTCAACAGAGTCCTGGATCCAGATGGTTCCAGAACACGACCAACATTAAATCATCTGGTCCTTGTCCATTATCAGTATTTACTCAACGTTGTTTAATTGTCATTAACAGACAAACTTTTCAGTTCAATTAAATTTTATTTGTATCACCAACATCACAATTACAACCGTCTCGATGGACTTTACAGTCTGTACCATACCACACCCTCTGACCTTTGACCCGAAGTCAGGGTGAGAAAAAAAAAATCCCCAAAAAACCCTGTAACAGGGGGAAAAAGGCAGAAACGTCAGGGAGAACCGCGGACAGAGGGATCCCTCTCCCAGGGACGGACAGACCAGCAATAGGTGTTGAATAAACAATGAAGATACTGAGGTGAAGGAAGAGATTCTGAAAGCTGCTAAAGAGTCCATCAGGGACTGTCCTCCACGTCTGTCCAATCATTTATGGCGGCTGGAGAAACCCAGGAGATGAGACTGTCTCATTGATCCTGAAGATGAGGAGGCTGTCCTGTGGCCCATGGAGATGAAGAGGCTGTCACATGGATCCTGGAGATAGGGGGAAAGTCGGTCATCCGAGGATCATCATGCCCATATGAGGAATGATGAAGGCATGAACCAGTGGGACAAACTGGATTCTGAAGCACCGATGTGAGCGCTCAGCTGGGAGAAGAGGAATCAGACGCCTACCTAGGATAAAGATGTGGATTCAAGATGTAAGGGAAGTGGAGTAAGAGAAGTGGAGTATGGGAAGTAGAGTAAGGGATAGCCTCTGTATCTGGGGTAAACATCTCCCTCGCCAGACCGGGCTTCAAACTCTTTGAAATCTATTCTATATTTTACAGGGAGCCAGTGTAAAGAAGCTAGTACTGGGGATATCTGATCTCTTTTACTTGTTCCTGTCAGAACAAAAGCAGCAGCATTTAGGACCAGCTGAAGGGTCTACAGAGAGTTTTCAGCATTTTTATGGGACAAGAAGTGCCTGATTTCTGACATATTCAGCTGTCTATTATCTTTGATTTACATAAGAGTTAAAGGACATGTCCTGATCGAATATAACTCCTAGGTTTTTGACTGGTGCTAGAGGCCAAGGCAATGCCATCTAAGGAAATGATATGGTTTGTGAGTGAGGCAGGTTTGTGATAACAGGAAGTTAACTATCATCCAGGACTTTGAGACAGGCCTGAAGTTTAGCCAGCTGACTGGTTTCATTTCATTTAATTGACAGGTATACTTGTGTCATCTGCGTAGCAGTGGAAGTTTATGGAGTGTTTCCTAATCACGTTACCAGGGGAGCATATACAAACTACATAATAATGGTCCCAGCACAGAACCTTGAGGTACTCCTTGGCTAACAATGGTGTGCTCAGAGCTTTCCTGATTAATGGTCTCAAACTGAAACTGGTCTGATAGGATCTGAACCAGTGAAGCACTGACCCTCTTATTCCAATTAGGTGTTCCAGTCTGTAGTAAAGTTTGATGGTCAATAACTACACAGACAAGGCTTCTGTCTGAAGCTGTCGGAAGGTCGTTGGTAACTTTTACATATGATGTCTCTGTGCTATTTTGTGCCCTAAAGCCTGATTGAAAATCCTCAAATAAGCTTTTCTTTTTTAAAAAGTCCTGTAGCCGTTTGTCTACTATTTTTTCTAAGATCTTTGAAAGAAATGGGAGGTTTGATATAGGTCTGTAATTAGCTAGGACACCTGGGTCAAGTGTTGGTTTCTTGAGGAGAGGTTTAATAACAGCTTTTGGATTTTGGATTACTGTGGTACATACCCTATTCCTAATGATGCATTGAATATGTCGAAAAGGTAGTTGGTAATGGTTGGTAATGAAAGGCAAACAAATAAACAATCGAACAGACAGACAGCTAAATGCAAGCAAAAACCTAACCTGCTTGGCAGAGGTAACAACACCTCCTTGCTGTGTAGCTATATGTTTGCTGAAGATGCTAGCCAGTGAGGTCCAGGGTTGTTGTACAACTGTGAACTACAGGAGGCGCTATGGAGTCTGCTGACTTTAATGAGAAAACAGTTTGACCTTTGAACTCCAAATGGATCTTGATAATGTCCTCACATACCTCAATGGTTTTGCTGTTTGTTTTCATTAGAATATCACTGGACATGTTACACGCTACCGAAACTGTGAAACCACAAGTTAAAAAATATCACTTATTGTCTCATTTAGTCCATGGCTTTTTGTTTTAGAACTACTGATTGAAAAGCAGAAATATGTAACTGCATGTTTCCCTTTAGGGTTCTTCAGAGTTCCTCATGAGAATACTTGAAAAGACCAAAATGACATGTGAGAGACTGAAAACAGAACAAACACTTTGTTCTGATAAGTCACCAGGCCGTAATTTTTTAATTTAAAAATATGACCAAAAAAAGAATAGCATAGATAGAAGAGAAAATATCCCAATCATTTTATTCTGTGCTGCTGGGAGTGTCAGAAAACCTTCATGAGCGTAGATCAGCTACAGGAATTGCAGCAGGCAGACAAGTGCTGCTCAGAGCAATTTGATACTTGACTCATTAACAATTTCACCATTCTGCTCTGACTTATTCTTCACTAACCACACTGCAGTGTGGATGGCGAAGCACTGACTGTAAATCCCCCTGCACACTTGAAATGTGTGTCAGACATGAGTGTGCGAAGATGTGCATTGTAAAATGCACATCTTGTTTGTGGTGAAAAAATGGCCACAATGACACACTCAGACAAGCACATGTATTTCCGAAGTTGACATTTCAGTTGGTTTGACTTCGTGTGCTGACTGAAAGAAACAGGTCTTTGTGCCTTTCACCATGAGTTGACCCACTTTTCTATCATCTAGCAGGACTTCTCTGAATCTGAATCTCTGAGGAAACGCAGTGGAGACCTTCAGAGTCTGGATCCAGGTACCAGACTGAATTCCTGCATGCCACGATGGACATAGGTGCTCAAACACCTCCAGAGACAGTTTTCCTGATACGAGCTCACAGCTGAACAGAAACAGCTGCTGGCTGAAGATGAACCACAGCTGCGAGAGCAGCGAGGCGCTTCGGATGTACCAGCACCACGTGTATGCTGTGGTGTACAGCATCATCCTTCTGCCGGGGCTGCTGGGAAACCTGCTGGCGCTGTGGGTGTTTATGGTTTACATCAAGGAAACCAAGAAGGCCGTGATGTTCATGATGAATCTGGCTGTCGCCGACCTGCTGCAGGTACCAGTCCTCCATGTTTTAACACTATTGGTTCCAATGAAAAGTTCCCTTATTTTTTAGCTTCGGCCATCATTGTGCAAATTGTGATCAAACCCCAAATTGCTCCTCTCAGGTTCTCTCGCTGCCTCTGCGGATCTACTATTACCTGAACAACACATGGCCCTTTGGTCATCCTCTCTGCATGCTCTGCTTCTATCTCAAGTACGTCAACATGTACGCCTCCATCTACTTCCTGGTGTGTATCAGCATGCGCCGGTGTGAGCTCATCATGCGGCCGCTGAGGTACAACTCGTCCAGGCGCAAAGGAGACTTGTTGATTTGCGGCGTGGGCTGGCTGCTGGTCTGTCTGTGCTGCCTGCCGTTCCCTCTGCTGAGGAACCCCCGGATCCCAGATGGGGTGTGTTTCTCTGAGCTGCCCATGCAGCCAGTCGGCACGTCAGCAGCATGGGCTATCTTGATCATCGGCGAGCTCCTAGGCTTCATCATCCCCTTCACCTTGGTGTTAGCCTGCACTTGTCTGACCGCCGGGAGCCTCCGCAGGCCGACTACGGGAGCGATTCCTGACCTGGGCGAGAAGCAGAGGGCGTTGAGGATGGTGCTGAGCTGTGCTGTCGTCTTCCTGGTGTGCTTTGCGCCGTACCACATCACCATGCCCCTGGACTTTCTGGCCAAAGCCAACGCCCTGGGGAGCTGCGGCCTCAGGAGCCTCATCCTGCGGTGTCACCCGGTCACCTTGTGCCTGGCCAGTCTGAACTGTAGCCTGGACCCACTCATGTATTACTTCACTACCGCTGAGTTCTGGAGGCGGCTGAGCAAAGCAGAGCTACCAGAGGGCGTGACGTTAAGCAGACGCCTGTCCTGCATAACTCCACAAGACTCTATAGACGAAGGACCAGCAGTTTGACCTCAAACCACGGGAGCTCCCCGCATTCCGAAAAATGTGATTTACAGGCCGAGAAGAACACTGTGAAAATAAGAGCCTGAAATGTGAAGAGAAATAAGAGAAATGTGAAAATGTTCTGTTTTTGTACAATAAAAGCTGCGTGAATTTTTTTTTTTCCTCAATCAGTGCAGCTCCGGTGAAGAGTGAGTCGTTCCTGTTATGAAGGATGAACCTGTCATTTGTGCCACACACACACAGACACACCAGCCAAAATGTTCAATAGGTAAAGGAACTTTATTAGAACAAGTGAAATTCGGCTCAATAGTTGAACACAATTAATGCTTTAATCTAACAAAAAACTGAGACGCAAACACATTTGTTTTTACATACACTTCCTGTGTGATTGTCTTTCTGTGCGGGTAACAACATTTTGGACATTTCATGGAAAAAGTTCTTTCATCCTACACGAGGGTCATTTTTTTCCAGTAAGCACATTTACTGGTCTGTTTTTAAAACATAAATATTTTCCTGTAATTGTCTGATGCAACAGGAGCTAATTCCCTGAAGAGATAATCAATACACTGCAGATGTACGCAGGCGTTTGGGAATCTGTATTTTCCACAACATAAGACTGAGCCGCAAAGTTAATCTTATTTTTTCCTAATGTGACTGTCACATGTGTAGCAGACATCGCTGCTTGGAACTGACCCTCTGCATACCTTTGGTCACCTCCTCATCGCTATCAGTAGAACGTGAATCAGCTCTGCTACAGACGACCCCTGACTTTGGTGACCCCTGTGGAGGCCTGCTATCTACCAAAGAACAAACTACCTTTGGGCTAAAATGGCACCAACTGCCATTTCCCACTGTCCCACATCCTGGATGGAACAGCCTCCTGCTTCACATCATAAAACCATCACCAAGTTGCACACTCTCCACAGTACTGCCATAGAAGATTTTAAACATCTTGGAGCTACAGCGGCAGGGGAACGAAGATCCCAAAGATACCGAAGGGAAAAATCAAAGCCAGACCTGACAAAGTGGCAGCGACTGCTGGAAAGTCACATGTGGAAAAGAGGTCTGACAAGACTAGTGAAGCAGCCAAAAACCTCAAAGCCTCGGTTGGAAAAACGCCGGTCTTTCGTTTACTCATTTCTTTCCCTTTTGCTTTCCTGTTTTATTAGTGTGTTTTAGTTACGAAATAAATGCTTTATATTTATAATTCAGTCATTGTTCGTATCTTCTTTTGTTGTGTGGAATGAGGATCTACTGAGCTTTAGATTCATATGTTGCCCAGTGATATCATTTCCGCTACACGTCATCAGTGAGTTTGTATGTACAAATGTGGATCTTACTGGAGAGAAAAGGATTCAAAATTCAAATGATCTGAGAAAAAGAAAAAGTAGTTTCACTGTCAAATTTCCTGACATTTCCCCTCAGCTTATCCTAAAGTTTCCCTTTGTCAAACATCCTCGAAGTGCACCGCTACAAAACAAGGTTTTCTAACACAAACACTGAGGGCGCAAGATCGCTGGCTGTCAGGTAGGATGCCATTCATTACAGCAGAGGATTCTGGGAGCTGGTGCATCTGCTGTAAACACCAAGATTCTATTGACTGTCCAGTATAACTCAACATGCTTTGTTATGGCATGAGAACATATAGTGTGTTGTACTGTCTGCAAAAATACTCCTGCTGCATAAAAGTGTTTATATGCCACTGGGAACAGCAGGCGCTCTCTCTCTCTCTCTCTCTCTCTCTCTCTCACACACACACAAACACACACACACACTAGTTTGATAGCATCAGGAGGAAATTGAGCAGGACAACTAACAGCTCCTGTCTGAAGGCGACTAGATGTTAGCAGTGAATTCAGTCTACAACAAAAACCAACAGAAGGATAGATAGATAGACAGATAAATGCAGGTCATCAACTAGCATGAACGTGGAGCACTATGACCTACTCAGGGGAAACAGGCTGTAACTTAAATTCACTGGGGTGGATGCCGGAGGGTGGGTGTTTTTACAGAAGTAACCGTCTGCCTTCACGCAGACCGCCGCTATCCTGCCCTGACCTGACCCCCTCCCATCCCATCAGGCCTTGCAGATCCGGGTCTCGGTGATGAACTTGTTTTCAAAGTGATGGATGGTGAAACATTCCTCCGCCGAGCGCTTCTGGATGCCTCCACCTGTCCCACACAATAAACACACCAGTCAGCAGACCGAGTGGTTGATGCATCACACACACGTTCATCAGGCTGATGTTCACAACCACATTATATTATCACATAAATATGTACATGACATTTTGATACAGGATAAATCATCATTTAAGAAGATGCAGACGTTTGAACATACATTCAATTTATTACCAAAATAGTTTTTAAACACATTTTTTAAAAGTATTTCTATTTAACCCAGCTGATTCTGCTCCGGCCTCCGGCCATATGTCTTGGACACTCAGGTGAAGAGAGGGGCTGAGCTGTCAACTGATCACCACCTGGTGGTAAGTTGGATCCACTGGCCACGGGGGAAACCGGACTTGGCAGACCCAAAAGTACAGTGCAGGTCTGGCGGAACCCACCGTCAAAGAGCTCTTCAACTCCCACCTCAGGGAGAACTTTGACCAGCTCCTGAGGGACACTGGAGACATTGAGTCTGAGTGGACCATGTTCTCTGTCTCCATTGTCAATGCAGCCGCTTGGAGCTGCGATCGCAAGGTCTCCGGCTCCTGTCGTGGCAGCAACCCCCAAACCCGGTGGTGGACACCGGAAGTAAGGAATGATGTCAAGCTGAAGAAGGAGTCCTATCGGGCCTGGCTGGCTCGTAGGACTCCTGAGGCAGCCGACGGGTACCGGCAGGCCAAGCGTACTGCAGCTCGGGCGGTTGTGGAGGCAAAAACTCTGGTCTGGGAGAGGTGCGAGGAGACCATGGAGGAGGACTCAAGGTCTCAAAGAGATTCTGGCAAACCGTCCGGCGCCTCAGGAGGGGGAAGCAGTGCTCCACCAACACTATGTACAGTGGAGGTGGGGAGCTGCTGACCGCAACGGGGGATATTGTCAGACGGTGGAAGGAGTACTTCGAGGATCTCCTCAATCCCACTGTGATGCCTTCCGTAGAGGAAGCAGGGCGGAGGAATCTCAGGCTGGTTCATCCTCTACCCAGGCTGAGGTCACCGAGGCGTTCGGAAGCTCCTCGGTGGCAAAGCACCTGGGGTGGATGAGATCCGCCCTGAGTACCTCAAATCTCTGGATGTTGTAGGGCTGTCATGGCTGACACGTTCGCATGGCAGACGGGAACAGTGCCTCTGGATTGGCAGACTGGGGTGGTGGTCCCTCTTTTCAAAAAGGGGGACCGGAGGATGTGTTCCAACTATCGTGGGATCACACTCCTCAGCCTCCCTGGGAAAGTCTAATCCAGGGTACTGGAGAGGAGAATTCGACCGATAGTCGAACCTCGGATTCAGGAGGAACAAATGTGGTTTTCGTCCTGGCCGTGGAACAACGGACCAGCTCATACGCCCTCACTAAGGCACCATGGGAGTTTGCCCAACCAGTCCACATGTGTGTTGCGGACTTGGAGAAGGCATTCGACGGTGTCCCTCGTGTCATCCTGTGGGAGGTACTCCTGGAGTATGGGATCGGGGGCCCTTTGCTAAGGGCTGTACGATCTCTATACGTCAGGAGTAGGAGTCTGGTTCATATTGCCGGCAATAAGTCAGACCTGTTCCCAGTGCATGTTGGTCTCAGGCAGGGCTGCCCTTTGTCACCGGTTGTGTTCATTATTTTTATGGACAGAATTTCTAGGCGCAGCCAGGGACCGGAGGGGGTCCGGTTTGGGAGCAGGATCAGCTGAAAACCCATCAGGTCCAATGTAACTCTAATGCTAATGCTAATGCTTGAACTGACCTTCAAGTGCTGGGAGGAGCTTGTTACAACAACTAACAAGGATATGTGACAAACATTCATTCGTTTTACTCAGACCCCTCAACTGGTGATTCTTGTTGAGAGACAGGTGGATGGAGACGTCTGCAAATGGCGATGGCGTTGGAGTGTGAACTCACCTGGCAGGCTGGCGCGGCGCTGCATCCTGTATGTTTCCTTTCCCTCACACAGCCGGCGGATGTAGAAGCCCAGAGGTTTGATGTCGTCAATGCGCTCGGTCACCACCAGGTCCTCGTGCACCAGGTAGCTACGGTACGACCCCGACTACAACAGACAGGATGGAGGGTCACTATGGCAACAGAGGGAATTTGCATTTTCTGTTTCTCATAACTTCTCATCTTTTTTTGCAAATCAGATTTTTCACATTTGAATTTAATATTGTCCATCTCCCTATTCCAGATGCAAAAAAAACAGCGGCTGTTGATCAAAAATAAAAATTTCCATGTCACATATCTAAAAAAACCAAAAGCCTGATGATTCATTTAGTCACAATATCCCAAAATATTTTTTGGGGGTTAAAACTGGATGTCAGCAATGGATTAACGCCCAGACAACCTCTGGATTTATCATAAATCCCTGGAGATGAACTCATGTGGTTTCAGCCGTACATGCTCACCATCAGCTGGGAGAACAGGTCGATGAGGTCCTGGGGGGGCAGAACCACCGACGTGTTCAGAGGAATTACAAAGCAGGTCCTCAGAGTCAGGTCCAGGTACGCAGTCAGCTTCTGCTCTCACACACACACACACACACACACTATATCAGGAAACCACACCCGGCACAGCATCTTCATTCCTGTTCCTGTTTCTCTTCCTCACCCTGTTGAAGTCATGGAGGATGTATGCTGGGTCTCCAGGTTTGAAGCGGGGAGGGGGGACGGTGATGGCAGCCATGTCATCAGAGATCTCTGCCTCCTCTTCCACCCGTGGCAGGAAATATGGCTGCCTCTCCAGGTACGCCATATCAGGAAACTGCATCTCTCCATGGTACAGCCTCTGGAGAACGCACGCATTCATGGCATTTAGACAGAAGCAGTATATGATGTGTTTTTATTCACATTCATGTTTTCATGTGTGCTGGAACATTGAACTTGATTGTTTACTTTGGTATGAGAAAGTTGTGAAGAGAAAAGCATCAGTTCTTTCTCCACAGCTGCAGCAGAAACAAACTGCAGGTTCTCAGCCGGTCTGTGCTCAGACAAGGGCATTAGTTTCACAAAGCACAGAAAACGGAGCACGTTTCAATCTGTAACCAGTCAAATGTATTTATACAACACTTTCAAAAACAACTGAAGTTGACCAGAGCGCTCCAAAACCCCCCAGATACATCAGAAACACAAAGTTGAGGCACTGTGTTCCAAGTTGATGAGAGGTCTGTTTTCAACAGGGACTTGAGAGCTTCAGTGGTGTGAGCGGTTTTAATACAAACAGAAGGTGAAAAGACACAACCTGGAGCTCAGAACATAAAGGACCCCTGGACTCAAAGCTCCAGCAGGTACACACGGGTACTGTACTTCACATACTTTAGTTAGACTGAAATGTGTCTGAACGCAGCGGACGAACTGTTCTGGGTTCATGTGAACACACATGGATGGATACTTCAGTGATCTGCATGAGATATTCAAATCTATATGTAAATATACATGTATAATGTCCAGAAGTTTCTCTTTGCCTCTGCTGTTCATGTGAATGTTCCCAATCGCAACATTGAAAACGCACCACGTGGCTTTTGCTCATATTTTGATGAGACATATATCAGCACATAAAGTACTGATGGATATTTATACCTCTGTCCCTACGACTACGATCAGCCATGGAAACATTTCCCAAACCACATCACCAAAACAAGAATTTGCATTAAAAACATGAGAAACTTGACTCCATTCTTGACAGCATGCTTGGAGCCTGAAGAAGGTGGGCTGTCAGCTGCCACCCTCAAATGTGCCCAAACCATAGAGGAGACAGAAACGTACAGAGAGTGACGTTGGCCCAGAGGGAACGGACCCTGGTCCAGGTCGAAACGCCGATCAGAGACCTTACGATTGTCTCCATTCGGCGTTCCCTTGTTGCCATGGGAGACCTGTCACACACGTGCCCCCAACAGAGACAGAATCTGACAAGTGGAAAATGCCCTTGAAAAGGAGTCAAACAGTCGCTTGAGACACCATGTGGACAGTGAGCAGGTCACTGAGGAGGCCTGGGACAGTTTGTGAGACACATCACTGACTGTTCATTCTGACCCTACCCATCTTCCACAGATCAAAACAACAAACATGTATATTTCATGCTGATATTTTATTATTCTTATTAAACTGTGTGGAAAATATCCGCAGTGTGTTTTCATTGTTGTTCAGTGTACATGACTGAGAAGAAAATGAATATAGGAGGTTTCTGTTTACACTTTTCAGATCTTCGTTTTGATACTTGGTCTTTTCTAACAAATTTCTGTGCAGACGTGTCAGTTAAGTCAATTAACCCTGAAATGAGTTAAAGCTAAAGAATTCACCTCATTTCACTTCTGCCGATGAACTGAATTCAATCATACCAAACTTTGAGACCTTTGATTTGCTTTCTGTCAGTTTATGCTAAAATCAAACTGAAAACTGCAAAGTTTTACTCATTTCAGGATGAAACAAACTCTTTTCAAGTAAACTGCATCTTGGAATGACTCCTGCTTGGTTCAGGGGCCAGTACCACGAAGCAGGATTTTCGTTTTATTCAGACCTGTCTCCATGGTAATTTACTCTGAAAAACTATCCTGCTCCGGAGCAGGAGAACTGTCTGGATTGACTCTGATCCTGTGAAAAACACCACCTACTGGACAATCTGATGTCCGGAAAAACAATGACCTACCCACTCCTCCACGTAAGACAGGTGGTGAGGAGAGATTCGGACTGTAGGTGAACCGAAAATTGTGGACTGAAATAATATTGATAAACAGTTATAGAGTTGGCAGACCCAACAATAAATGAAAGTAAACATCAGACATTGGAGCGTTAGTGTTTTCATTTTTGATTTTTTATCTGGAAAAAAAATAAGTGATTTTGTGGGATTCCCGGATGAGGGTTCATTGAGGTATTAATGAACAACGTACACATTTACACAGTCTGAGATCCGTTGTCAGCTGCTTTGTCGTCTTCTGTCATCTTCCACGGTGTTTGTCTTTTCTACAATCACTGACTTTTCCAGCATTAACCTCTGCAGCCAGCGGGAGGCGCTCTGTCTCCCGCTCATGCGCTCCTGATTGTAATTGGTCTGCTGCCTTGGAACACACCTCTTATACGTGTGCGTTCACAGGTCTTGATGAGACAAACCTGGGTTGAATTAGCGAGTTGATACCGATTATCCTGATCGCCATGATCTTGCTAACCCTGGATTTCCACCGACTGCATCTGCGGTCCGTCTCTGATCCGGCACGGCGCTGGACCAAATATGTTTCCATTCTAGTCAATGTGTCCATTTACACCGACTGCGTTGCGTTGCGTCTCAGCTCTGTCTCAGCTCCGTCAGTTCGGAGCACTGCGTCGAAGATACACAGAGGTTCTATTTCTGACGGATGCCGGAGAAAGAGACGCATAAATCTCGCACCAAATCCATCGAGCGGGGCAGGAAGTCCAACACAGAAACAAAATAAAACATCGACTACTTTTCAGAATAAAACGCTCGACGTTGACACCAGATCGTATTTAACACTATTACATCAGTACTTTCAACACAGTATATTTATTAAGAGTATGTATTTACTAACAAGCTACTTTCCCATGGTAAAAGCACAAAACACTGGAAAAAAAAGTCAAACAAACAAATCCGACTCTCCTCTGCTTCTCCACCTGGAGACACTTGTGTTTCTTCCTGGATTTATCACACAAACATGTAGTTTCGGGTGATTGAACGCGTTTTCACCACGGGAACTTGTCGGTCACGTGACTGACGGATCGGAGATGCAGCGCAACGCACACGCAGCCGGTGTAAATCCAGGGTCAGTCAGTCCTGGATCACTAGAGTCGATCCAGGACTGACTGACTGACACTGACTGATCGAGCTTCGTGGTTCAGACCCCAGGTTTGTGTCAGTGTTCTGGATCTGATCAGTCCTGTTGCATGAAAACGTCGTGTCAACCAGAAGGTCACAATTATTCCATTTGACTCTGAGTCTTTTTAAATACATCATAATATTACAAAACAGTGGTGATGAGTTGGATTTACTGAGAGACACACACACACTCACTCACTCACCTTCGGGGTAAAATAACGATAGAGACATGCCCCTCCGACGATGAGCCCGCTGAGGATGAAGGCGATGCCCAGCAGAGTGACCAGACATCTGCCTGTGGAGCTTTCAAGGCCCACTGCGACCGAGGCGAGCTCTGGGTCCTACAACACACACACACACACACACACACACATTAATAATAAATAACGTGCTTGCGTGCACTGGATAATCCTCTGCAGAGCAGCTGTGCTATTCTCGGAACGTGGTGCAGACATTCGACGCAAACCGTCGCAGCTCACTCAACATCAGATCCGCCGGTTCTGTCGGTGCCAACGGACCCGACGAAGGACCGAAGGCTCCGGCCTGCAGCGCCCAGCCGGTCCCCGTAGCCGAGGCCCGGGTCGGAGCGGATCCCCGCGGACCTCACCTGGTCGGCGGTCGCCTCCTCTTTCCCCAGAGCTTTGTGGGCCAGCGCCGAGTTGAAGGCGATCTTCACCATGGTGGAGACGTTTGCGTCAGGTCGTTGGACTGTGATGGACTGAGGCTCCGCTCGGTTCCTCTCCGCAGCTCAGTTGTGACGCATTTAGCAGCCGTGGTTTAATCCGCAGCTTCCGGTTTTCTGAGGAGATTAGCGGTATAAGAAGAACCGGAGCAAATATAATTATAATCTAAACTCGGAATACATACACCTGAAGTTTAATCTTAGACATTTGTTACTTCTTGTTTTGATGTAACGACACTTACACGCTTCATCTGCAGCTTTTACCCGATTTATTGGATCGTTTTATACAGACTTGGCGCCATCTAGCCGCCGTCCGTGACACTACAACCTCATGACATGTTTAAATAAGTGATTCTTCTTCAAAAGCTTTGGAACATTTAAAACACAGACCTTAACATTTAAAACATCGGTTTGTGGTTATTTCGATAAACGCGCACAGAGAGCATAGAGAATAGTCTTATATTTATCGCCCACTGGGTTTCTCACCATCATCATCATCATCATCATCATCATCATCACATCTCAGTGTGATTTAATGACAGAAACTTTGTTTAAAACAAACGAACAAACGAACTGTTCAAGCCTGTTTTATGATGCTACGACAAGTGGAGATGAGCAGCGACCTGCTAACAAAGATGGATAACGCCTCCTGAGGTCTGTGCAGACAGGATTAACGGGCCAGTACCTCGACCCGCCACCAGAGGGCGTTTTACAGCTGTCTTGTTCACAGTCTGTCCAAATGAAACATGAAGTCGGCACAAAAACAAAGAGAAAAGATAAATGAACCATCTCAGCTTCTCTCATTTACTCTCTGCAAGCATAAAACGTTATCAAAATGTATGTATTTTAGAATTTTTATATTGCCATTATACAACAGATTGTACAACGAAACTGCAGCACTGCTCCTGTTGGTTGGAAAGTAGTGCAAGGGATAATAACATGAAATAAAATAAAATAAATTAACATTAAGATACAGCCTACTATGGCACTTGTTGTCAGTAATACACTTGGTAGTGAGGCAGATGTTTGTTTTTATGGAGTTCAGATAGGTTCTCTATTGGATAGAGAACCCCCCCCCCCCCCCCTTTCGTCACAGGGTTCACATTATTGGTTTATATCGATTATTGGTCAGGTTATTGCTCAGGTTTGACCAATAATCAAAAGGTTCACACTAATTAGCCGCATGACAATCTACAAATAACCTTAAATGTTTCCCTTTAGTGCAAAGAAGTACATGTACATTGTGTTTACAATTAATGAACTATTTACAATATTTACAACTTTTACAATATTTACCTGAAATTTCTTAGGTGCAATTTCAGTTTTCAGTAATCTTGTGCCTCAGTTTATCATTCACATGTGCAGTGCAATTCACAGTGGATCCACAAAGGTCCAAACATTTACTATATATAATATGAATTATACACACACACACACACACATACCGTAATAGCTGATTTATGATGAAAACAACTTGAAATGAAATGAAAACGTTCGTCTAGCGCCACATGTGAGCAATGCTCCCTGGACGGTGCCTTACTGTAGGTGTCAGCCCACAAATAAAGATTCTTTCTTGTTGGCTGTGATTGGTGGTTTTGACCTTGTACCCTTCATCCACAAAGAATTATGTTGTAAAAGAGCATCAGTGCTTTGCTGGAACCCTCACAGGTACAGAAACCATTAAAAGTTATATTTTACAAATCTACAATAATTTCTCTCTTCCAGTGAAACACTGCAAGTATTTTCAGGTTCTCTGAGCGGCTACACTCGTGAAATAAAACTGACTCCAGAGTGTAATGAAAGAAAAACACCACTTACACAACATAATGTGTCCGATTCAGCTCCATGAATATTACATTTTCTGAACGAATTTCCTCCTACAGGCTGGTTATTACCCAGGTGGTCCTCTGTTTTCACTCTGACTCTGTTCAGTACGTAAATAAACACTTACTGCTGCTCCAGTGCTCTAATTCCACACAACTCTGTGGCAGCGCTCCAGGCCGGTGCAACTGTAACCGTGAGGATCTCTCTCTCTCTCTCTCTCTCTCACACACACACACACACACACACACTCTGATGTTTCCTCTGTTAAACAGGCAGATTGTACCGGTAATCACCACTGAAAGGTACATAAACAGAGCAGCTGATTTTTGTACCTAACTCCCTCTCTGT